>JAJIYU010002045.1:0-32232 GCA_030144865.1 Tinospora cordifolia | reverse complement strand
GTCATTGTTCTTATTAGGCTTTTGATGATTGGCTTTGTACAATGCAGGGCTGAAGAGGTTGGATTTGTTGTGCCAACAGATGTGCAGCGACAAGCTTTACCGACCTTGCTTTCTGGACGGGATTGCATCCTTCATGCTCAGGTTGATTAATTTGTTAGAGCTGATATTTCCAGATGAAATTGACAAATGCATTTAACAAGATTGTTAGTAACTTTCAATTAAAAAAGTTAGTAAATACTCCGAAATCAAGTATATATATTTTTCTTCCAAATGAACTGTATGGAAGCTGAGGGTCTAGGCACTTTTAAGTACAAAATCCACTAGAGAAAGCATCAGATGTTTAGTTGGTCACCTTGTTTCTTAGTTTCTACTTCATATTTTCTTTACGTCTTTCTTTTTGTACCAAAAGAAAAGAATGGCCATAAGCCTTGTTCAGAATGTTGTTATTAGATTATTGGGTCTATGTAGACCATAATAATAGTCATACATTAGATATAGTTGGGTTCATCTCATGAAATATAAGTCCAGATCTCTCCTTATCAGTAGTAAATCCTTTTGGAGTAAAACCCACACCTAAGCCTAAAGTTGTTTAAATTGGGATAGTAGAGATTCAGGTCTATCCAACAAGTAGTATATGAGCCATTTGTTTTGCTAGAATTCATATATATCAAGTTGGAGTAGATGCGCATGCTCATGATCATAGATGGTTCTTGGAGTTGCTCCTCCAAGAGAGGATGATGACAATTGGTTTGACATGTTATAATCAAATGAAGTTGTATTACGATCTGAGGTGAAAATTGTTGGGTACGTGTTGACCACATGGTATATGAGCATATTCATCACATGAAATATAAGCTGGGATCTCATCTTTTTACATTAAAACCTTTTGGGGTAGAATATTGCACCTAGGCTCAAAGATGGTTAAGTTGAGAATAATATTAGTGCTAGTAGAGATTCAGACCAACCCAACAAGTGGTATTTGAGTTTTTGGTTTTACAAACATGTTATTGTTTGTCTTTGGTTTGCGACTTCGCGATTTTTGTGAACAATACAAGTTTACATTGTTTATTTTGGTGTGGTTCAATCCCAATAAATCACAAATTGAAGAACATAAAAAAAATGATGTGTTGATGGTAGAACAATAAAGGGTAGGTGAACCATATTGTTCACTGTTGATTTAGCATAGGTGACAAAGGTGATGAAGTTTGAAATTTAAAAAAAAAAAAAAAGTTCAAACCATGAACATAAAGAGGCATGGTAGTCCATTGAGTATGACACATTGAAAAAATACTTTTCTTTTGTTATGAGTATTGAGAAGTCAAAGTGTATGATAACCCACTTTTGTGCTCTTGTGAGTATTGAAATAGGTAGGACTGAGATTAATGGATATTGATTTGTGTGCAAGGCTTAGTTTTCGGTAGAGTGGCTGAAGGCCAAAGTCTTCAAAACTTCAGCTAGTTCACATAAATGTATGGCTTTTGGGTTCAATTTCATCAGTTGGTGGGAAGTGGTATTTTGTGACTTTTATTGATGATCACTCTAAGATTGTCTGGGTTTACTTCTTGAGATGGAAATTTGTTGTGTTTAAGGCATTCAACCCATGGAAAACCATGTTTCAAAATGAGATAAAGTTGAAAATTAACAAGCTACAGCCTAGTAATGGTGGTGCTATGAAAACACCAAATTTAAGAACTTTTGTTGTGCAAGATGAAATTGAGAGGTGAAAGGAGAATTGTAAGAGAGAGCTCACAAAATGGCTTCCCATTGGAACCCTTCATTGATAGTGAATTGATTGTTGGTGCACAGCCGTGAAGCTAGGGATTTCTTTCCGAGACACTTCAAGTCTTTTGTCTCGGTAATAGTGAACAAAATAGTTCTTTCTCTTTAATGTTTTGTCATCAACAAAAAATCCTTTTTTCTCCCCATGTTCTTCAATGTGACTATTGTTAATTCAATTGTGCCAATTAAACAATGTCAGCATTCGTAAAAAGCACAAAGTCATGAACCAAGTATAAAAAACAATGTGTTTGTAGAATCAAAAGCGGTAATACCACTTGTTGGGTTAGTCTGTATCTTTACTAGTACTGACATTGTCCCCGACTTAATTATCTTTAGGCCTAAGTGTAGGTTTTTACTTGAAAAGGCCTTAGTTTTAATGAGGGTGAGATCACAACTTATATTCCCATGTGATGATTATGCTCAAATCTAATTTGCGACTATTTTTGGGTTCATACATGCCCTTCAAATCCCAACCCACAATCAAATGGTAGGTTCCATGTTAGATCAAGTGTTACGATCATCTTGAGAATGAACAAGTCAAGGAATCATTTGTAACCATAAGTATACATTCATACTACAACTTGACAAAGATGCATCCTAGTCAAGTCATTGACTTTGATATCATTTGTTAGACAATTGTAGACTTTTAGCAGTATAGATATTATTCTTAACTTGAACACCTTTAGGCCTAAGTGTGGGATGTTACTCCAAAGGCCTTAGTACTACTGAGGGGAGATCTCAACACATACTTTGTAACAACCTATAGTTTTAATCATCAAATTAACCTTAATGAAGGAGTTGATTTACTAAATGACATGAAGGACCATGGGATTATGATGGTGAAATCATGATATGGAAATTCGCTAAGATTTGTATGATTAATTCTGTTTTAGGAGAAATTGAATTAGAGTTCAATGTAAGGAAAATATACCAAAAATTTGCTGAAAAATTTGAGAATTTTGAAGGAATTCGCTAAAAGTCGATAATTTCGTGAAAATTCATTGGTAATGATATATTTACTATATTTATATGTCACTCTAATGTAATATACTATGTATAAATTTTCTATATGTGCTGACATACATATTATATGCTAGCATAATATATTATTTATACATGCTGAACCATACTAGCTGACATATATATTTACATATATGTAATATACCATACTACCATATATGTTAATCTATATAATATATCTATATATACTTACATATACTAATAATGTATTATAAAGATAATAGGGTGATGTAATGTGTATGCTTGTGTGTGTGTAGTATGTATGCATATTTGTGTGTCTATGTCTATGTGTGTGTTTTCTCTCTCTAAAAACAATAACATATACCCACTTTTTTTTTTTGAGAACGGAAACTAAATGCATAAATAAAGATAATACAAAATGTCGGATGAGGTATCCAGACTTAGTTACATATTGTAAAAGATTGTAAAATACTCCGTCCCTTACAGAGCCAATCTCCAAAAGTATATCTCCTTCCTAATTTAGAATTTGAGATCCATGTAGCGAACAGAATATTGGCTCTGTTTATAGTGTTTTATGTGAAAAGTATCTATTTATATGTGTTTGCATCATTTTTACTAATTTTGACACATAGTTTAGCATCTACGCAAAATCCTTTTAAACTTCTCACAGTTGGCCATTTTTTAATGAAAATTCTTCAAAAATTTTCAAATTTTTTTTCAAATTAATTGTAGTTATTAAAGGTCATGAGGCAAAGTCAAAGTTTCAAACCTTGGCTGAAATAAACCTACATTTAAACTCTGTTGTTTCTTTCGACATGTTAAAAAAGCAATTCAAAAAAAAGAAAAAGGAAGAACAAACTAGAGAGGAAGGGGGAAGCTTGATTTTCTCTGATTCTGTTCAAAGATAAATTATTTTTACCCATTTTTGTCATGAAATTAATCTTTTAAATGTGTGACGACTGTCACGAATCTATAAATTTCATTACATGAGGTGTTTAATGGTGTTAGTACCAAAAGGAGTAGAAACATGTAGAAATGATATATTATGACTCATAGAGTTGTGTAGTCCTTGTATGTGTGATTTGTTTGTGTCTGTATGTAGTATTGGTGTTAGTACAACCATTGGAAGTGAAAGTGGACACTGAAAGCTTTTGGACACATGTAAACATCTAATAAAAACTTGATTTAAAACCATGACATGAAGTCGTAGATAGACCAGTTCCAAACATATTAGTACCAAGACTATGATTTGTTGGATATTGGTTGATATTTTTTAGTAAGTGATTGAATGAATGAATGTGGTAAAACAATGAACTTAGATATTAGTTCAAAAATTTTCAAAAAGCTTTTCGCTAATATCCATTGCCTTACAAATAAACTTGTGGTTGGTCTCAAATATTTGGCATGCCTTCACGTGATTTTGAGACCAAAAATGGTATTCTGCGAATTAATTGTATGAATTGGAAAGCTAAACATAAAATATATACGAAAATGAATGTAATGATCAAAGTTGTCAAATCAAATTTGGATCGTTAAATCGATTAGGACAAGAATTTTTTAATTTTTCAAATAATATATATAGATTAGTCTACTTTTTGTATATGGATATATAATGGTTTAAAGTTATTCTAAAACTCACTTTACGTATAAATATATTAAAAGAATGATCTATTACTTATATATATTATCTTTTCTCCTTAATAAAAATTTTATGCCAACATTCATTAAATAATAAGGTCTTACAAAAATTTTGCATTTTTTTAATCACAATTTCATGACTTGTGACTCCTATGACTCAAATAGAGTCATTTGATTGAGGAAAAATCACATAATCTGAATAAAAGACATGTGGTTCTTTTCCATCCTCAATTTTTTTTAGAATCGTGAATTGTAATGGTTGTGAGTTGAATCAAATTGTAAGATTTAAATCGTAAACCCGTAATATTTTGATAACAGTGGGAATGATCTTATGAATTATATAGTAATGATTGTATGATAGGACTATATTGTTGATTAGATTCGCATAATAGAGTGGGCACAGGGAGTAGGTCGACATTGTAACATAGTGATTATTTGTATGCTTTAACTATTCTACTTGACACTATAGATATGAAATGTTTTTGAAGTATATGCATTGTATGTAACTGTGCATGTTTTATATTCATAAATGTTTTGAACATGAAGCATGAGGTCGATTTGTGGATGAGCCTTAAGGATTATGTTCCAATGAGGCGTTAGATTTGTACTCATGTAATGGATTGTGGTTGGGGTAAGGTCAAAAATTGATGATTACATGGAAAGGAGAACAGGAGGTCCTGTAGTTGGGCCTATATGTGGACATTGATGTTTATGGAAATGTTTAAATGTGATGATCAGGTTGAGAAGGGGCTATCCCTCTCTCACCTTCCTTCCCTATTCAAGATTGAAAGAGAAATTGCTCTCATTGTTGCTTTCACTATGCTTCAATCATTGTGGCTTGAGAGTAATAATAAGATGTTCAATGCCATTTACAGTGAGGTTAACCGTATGTGGGGAAGTAACAAAGCTAATGGCTAGCATGAGGGTCTTTGCTTTTTCCATGGAGGAAATGGTTATCAATTGCAAATTGGGTCCTAAATTGAGAAGTCTGTCCGTCATGAGTGTGGTGAGTTGAGGATTGGTGTTGTTGGCTTGGTTGATAATGGTGTATTTGTCAGGGTTGGATGGATTTACTCCCGAACATGAAGCAAGAAGCTGGAAATAGATTTGTATCTAATTATTGGTTAATTTCCATTGATTTTGCTTAACTTAGATGGAGCCTGTGTCCCCTTTGATTTGTTTGCAGACTAATTATCTCCCAAATTTCAACGGATTGGTGGCTTGAGGGATCAAAGGAGGGGTGGATCAGGTATCTTTTTATGTAGAAACTTTGATTCCTTCAATCCCACTTGTATGAGTGTGGAAAAGAAGCATCAAGCGGGAATTTGGTACTAAGACATGAACTTGAAAGTAGAATTCTAGAGTTGGATTCTAAAAGAGGAACATAAGATTGGGATGCATCCATGGTGGCTGAGAGAGTGATGGCTAAAGCTGAATTATGGGCGATATGCGAAAATGAAGTGTGTCATGCCATGCTTTAGGCAAAAATGAAGTATGTCATGGCAATGCCAACACAAAATTCTTTCACCATATTATGGGTGGATGAAGGACCTCAAACACCACTACCTGTTTGAAGAAAGAGGACGACCTTTTAATTGAGCATGAGGGGAAAATTGTTGAGGATGAAGGTTGCAGCTTTTGGATAATTACCCTTATGAGTTACTACAAGCCTTTGTAAAATCATTGCAACTGTGCTTACAAATTGGTTGAAGGGAGCCTTACTCAAGAAATCTCTCCATATTAGATGGCTCTTGTGTGCAAGGATGGCAAATTGGTGATGCAATTCTGATTGCAAATGACTTGATGGAGTATTATCGTGCTTATATGACTTTGCCAAGGCATATGAATCGATTAGTTGGAAACTCCTTGATTTTTTACTTAGATTGGTTTTGGGGAGAGATGGAAGATGTGGTTAAGGGGGTATATCCAATTGGTCTCTTATTTAGTTTTAATTAACAAGTGTCCAAGGAGGAGATTGTTTGAGAAAGATGACTCTAGTAGAGTGACCCTCTTTCCTCATTTCCTTTTGTCTTGGCGGTTGACGTATTGAGTAGAATGGTTGATAGGGCAAGGGATTGTGGTTTACTGATAGGCTTTAAAGTGGGGAGGGAGGAGGTTGAAGTCGCTCATCTTCATTTGGCATATGATACACTAGTATTCTTGGAGGGCTTATGTGCTTGTACTGGTAATGCGATTAAAGTTATTAAATCTTTTTATTGGATGTCTAGTATGACTATTGCCATGGCTAGAAGCAGATTGATTGGCATTAATACGAGTGATAGTTGATTGGAAAAGGTGTGCAAAAACACTGAGTGTTGATCAAAGCTATGGCCTATGCAATACTTAAGCATGCCGCTAGGAGGGAATTCGAGATGCTTGGCTTTCTAAGAACCAGTCCTTGCTAAAATCCCTAGTCATTTAGATGGTTGGAAAGGTGAGGACTTATTCTAATTAGAGATGTTCTTGATGCCCTCCCAGGATGTTATTTATTCATTTTTAGAGTTCTATCTAAGGTTGTGTATTGAGAAGCTTATCTGGGATTTTCTGTGGGGAGGAGTGGATTGCAGCAAGTTTCCTACATAGTTGCTTGGGACCAAATGATACAAAAGAAGCCAGTTAGGGGCTTGGGAGATCAGTAATATTGTGGCTCGATATGTGGCTTTGGTGGGTAAATGGTTTTGGCACCTTCAATTCATTGGATTGATAGAGAGGGCGGCCATAGCGTTTGGTTTTGTCATGTGTTAAAGAGCTCAACATTGAAAATACATGGCACATGCCTAATCAAATTGATCGGGTCATGGAATGAGGTTCAAGAAGCAACTTTTGGACTAGAGTCATCAGGAATAGGGATGGGTTACAACAAACCCATCTGGATGTTGGAATTGGAAATTGAGCCACCTTGTGTAGCCCTTGGGAATATCCGAATATGCACAATCTATATTACCCATATTCTTCATTAAGGGATGAAGACTATGTATGGCATGATGGATCAATATGTTCTACTTGAACGTTGAGATGACTTGGAATGGGACTTGATTTTCCCCATCATAAAGGGAATCCCATGTAAGTGGTTGAAACATTGGTTGCTTGTTTGTTTAGCAGTGTTGTGGTCTATGTGGCGGGTGCATAACAGAAGAATTTTCAATGGCTAAATGTCTACCATGGCTCAAGTGTGGATATGGTGTTGCAAATAACAAGCTATCTTCACATTGTAAAATCTTCAAATAGGATACTACAAATATAACAAGCATTCATTTCTTTTCATTAAAAAAAAAAATGATGTGTTGGGATACTACTAGCTGCTGTTTTGCATTCATTGCGTTTTTCAGAATTTTCCTCTTTTTTTAAAAAAAAAAAGATAATTAATATTTATGGGGAGACTATGCTGAAATTTAATTTTTATATTTTGAATGGCTGATGGAGTGTTTTAGACGTTTCAATATGATGTATATAGTATCCAGTGCTGGTAATAATGTGAGCAAATGGAGTGAATCACAACAAGGTTGGTGTTACAGCATATGGTTAGAATCCTTAGAAAGAAACAAAGACTTTATTATATTGTGTTTCATTGTATGGTGTATATTTTATGGGTAACTAGATTATAATTTGAAAAACAAATATATTTGATTGATGTTATTCTTTTTGTGAATTGCAAATTTGTAGAGGAGTTGAACATAGCCAGGGATCCTCAGCAAGAAACGCTCAAAAGGGCAGGAAGAGATAGTGGCTACCCAGCCACAACAGATGATCTATTGCTAGAACTGATTAGGAAAGCTACAAGCAGACAAGCAGAGGCTTGAGTCTCTAGCTATATTTGACATGCTGGCAGATCATTTTCTGAGACTGGAAGAAGTATAAAAGTGTTAGAGGCGATTAGAAGAAAAGCTAAAGATATGAAGAAATCATTTGGGCCTTTAAAATGAGTGAGCCTCCTTTTTTTTTTTTTCCTAGTAATCTGAGTTTAGAAGTGGCAGAGAATTGGCTACTTCAAATAGAAACCACCTTTTGAGGATATGTGTGTCCAGCTGGGGACAGAGTGAGACTAACTAGATAGTCTAGATTCAAGTTGGCTGATGATGTTAAGAGGTGGTGAGGAGCCATTGTTAGAGCATGTGAGGCTATCAGCACTTGGGACACGTTTAAAACCTTAATAGGTCCATATGGTGCTACACCAGCTGGCACGAGCAGTTACTGAACCTGATCCAGATGCCAGTGGACCTCTAATTGAAGGTATGATCAGCATCTGTCCATTAACAAATTTCTTCATATCATCTTGGAAGGTTCACGCCTTTTAAAGGACCACATTACTTCTTCATGTTTTGCTTTGCTCATAGTTACCTGTAGCACATTACACAGATGCCGCTGTCTTAGCAGAACGCCCAATTGTTTGGACCTGATTACGAGGCGTAGGAAGACAGGGAGGGACCTGAGTTTCCAGCTACACCTGACATTGGGGCTAGATATTCTAGAGCAAGTTATTCCATATGAGTGACTCACAACCTATTTCATACGATGAACTTTGTCGGATGATTATTTCGGTTCACACATACCAACAATTGAAATGCAAGACGAGTCTTAAAATAATCATATTTGTGTTCTTGATTGTTCTGTAAAACGGAGAACATATTTGAATCTACTGGAGATGAAGGTTGGACCCTTTTCCTTCTTAAGAGTCTACTAGTCTAATGGGAGACCAGAAGCAAAACTTCATGTGGAAATTATTTCAGTTAGACTGAGGGCATGACCCCCATAAGAGATGTGGGCAATTAATTCGGCTTTTAATGGGCTTGAGTGACACAAGCCCACATATTAAACCAATACCCATCCCATGATTCATAAAATTAAATATATGGGAAAAGTGTACCAAGCCCATTAAACTAATATGATCACAAACATACACGAGCCAATTGATGTAGTATGTATGTTCATCACTTACATTCTGATCAATTCGATTTTATAAATTAATTTTAATGATTTATGCAGCTCACCAGTGGAATATCTCATTGAAACTCCCTTGGGAAAGCTCATTCTTTTATAACGATTAACTTATTATTAATATTTTCACAAATTAGAATGAATTTTTAAGCTTATGTCATCTGCCCACCACTTGGCTTTGGTACTTGAAAACTGGAACGTCTTAGCTTGAGAGAGACCTTTCTCAGTAAGTTATTAGTATTTTAAAAAATAACATTATTCGATGCAATTGTTCAACTTTATGAATCTATTACCTATTCTGTTGGTTGTGATCTTGTAGTTACAATTGAGCTAATGCATCAGGTTTACTTGGTAATCTCTAGACAGGTTCTGGGAAGACACTTGCATATCTTTTGTTAATATTTTCAACCATTAGTGTTCAAAGATCAGCTGTACAAGCATTGATTGTTGTGCCCACTAGGGAACTTGGCATGCAAGTAAGAGGAACACTTGTAAGAATTCGTTTCAACTTCAGCTTCAATAGAAATGTTGCCGACATTGCATTGCTTTGAACTTCAATTAGGTGACTAAAGTTGCACGGATGCTTTCTGCAAAGCCTTTGGAATCTGAATCAGAGGGAAGGACCTGTACAGTCATGGCTCTCTTAGATGGAGGGTTGCTTAGAAGACATAAGAGTTGGTTAAAGGTATCTCTCTTCTTTTGAATTTTGTCAATTGATGACATTATGTTTTTCACTAATTTGTTGCATAAATTTGAATTTAAAACTTAGCTTGAATCACAAGGTTCTCCATAATACCTCAGCTCTTATTTATGATTTTTCATACTGGTACTCAAAACTTCCTTGGTTTTTCCTTGTCTATTGATGTTTTTTTTTTTTTTTTCTAGCCAGTCATGTCATTACAATAACAAGACTTCAGAAAGAAGAAATTTGTTTTCGTGTAGTGCTGACTCCTCTTGCTTTTTAATCATTATTCCAGGCAGAACCTCCTACTATAGTGGTTGCAACAATGGGCAGCTTGTGCCAAATGCTGGAGAAGCATATTTTCAAGCTTGAAGCAATGCGGATTCTGGTAATTGATGAGGTAATTGAAATCCAAACTTACAATGGCATTCTAGTTCAAGTTCAACACCAAGTCAAGTGAGGAAAAATACTCCAAAATGGGTAATAATGTGGTTAAGTAATAAATGATAAAAGATCTATAATCGAATTGCTTCTTTGTTACGATAATATGAGTGTACCAACTATGGGTAACGGCCGTTGCTGCAATATCATGAAATCTGGCAATCAAATTGCATTTACAACCTAGAATTCAAAAGAATTTCAATTTGAATTTCATCAAATGTCTTCCGGTCAAATTTTGAAGCCTTCATAAAATATAAAAATAAAAAAAATGAAAGGTTCAAATAGCAATAACAATACTAAGTTTTGCACGTATTCTATGCTTCCTGGGAAGCCTTAATTTCTTTGTAGAGAAAAAATAAGATAAAAGCCTAGTATATGTTCTCAAGAAAACTTCTTAGTGTTAATACTAAAGTTGTGTTTGGTTGCTGAGAAAATCATATTTTCTCATGTTTGGTTGATGAAAATGGTGAGAAAAAATTTTAAAAAATTTTTTCAGCCCAACAACTTTTTTCACCAAAATTTTTCCAGCTTAAAGGGTGAGAAAATTTTATTTCCTCATGAGAAAATTTTTTGTTTATCAATTTAAAAAATAACTACCTATAACTAACTTTTATTAAATTTTTTCATGTCTAACCAAACAACCATGGGAAAATTTTCTCAACAACATTTTCTAAAGAAAATTTTCTTAGTAACCAAACACACCCTAAAGGAAAAATTGTTTTTGGCTTCTGCCTACTTTGAATCTTACTTCTTATGTAACCTTCCTCTGAAAGTTGCATGCAAGGAATTGACTGTCAGACTTTCTGGTAGGTGGATTTTCTGTTCAATTCTTCAAAACAAGCTTATTCTCTTCGGAAACTTCTTACATCGTACTCATCAATCAACAGTCGTCAAACTGTTTTTGCTAGTGCATCTATTCCTCAACACAAACGCTTTGTATATGACTGCATACAGCAGAAATGGACCAAGGTTTGTTTTGTTTAAGATCAATTTTAATATGAAGAAGTTGATATCATGAATCTATAAATCATGAGACCAATATTCTTTATCATTATTAACACTATTCTTTTTTTTTTTTTTGGATAATGGACAGAGCAATGTAGTTCATGTCCATGTGAATCCAATTGAGCCCATGCCATCATGCCTTCATCACAGATTTGTGGTGAGACAAATTTGAACTAATGAGACTTTGGCTTCCCTTATTTGCTGTTAAATTTCCCGTTTCTTTCCTCCAATCAACTTCTACTGCATCTCACAAATTACTTGCTGATCTATCAATTTATTATGATTCTTAGAACGTCTGTTGTGTGTAACTAACAGATTTGTAATAAAAACAAAAGGCTCAAGACTTTGTTATACTTGCTCCAGACTGATGGACCCAAGTTGGGCATTATTTTTGTTGGTGAGCAGGTTTGTATCTCATTGTCATTCTAAAATAGGGACTTTATCAGGTTTAAGTATTTTGCATTGATTTATTATTTCATTCCACCAGGCATTTATTATTTGGCCTTTTATTCCAAATCACATGTATTTTATAGAATGACATTCACCTTGCTTTTACTTGTAAACTTTTATTATATTTCATGCCAAGATGTTTTATATGCAGTCTGAGAAATCAAAGAAGGCTGGAAATGCTCCGGCAACCACCACTGTGATTGATTTCCTTAAAACTTCATGCACCCAATGCTCAGAAATCCTTCTTCTGGAGGAGGAAATGAACTTCAACTTACGAGCTGCTTCACTTTCAGTAAGTATGATTTAGTTAGCAAACTAATCAAAATCTAATCCAATAACTTTCCTAAAACCAAATTCTCTAGGGAGATTTAGCTTTTCATATACTGATCATGTGTTTCTTAATATTGCATTCTCATGCAGGAAGTGAGGCAAGGCGAAGACTGTCTTCTGGTGGCAACAGATATAGCGGCTAGAGGGGTCGATCTGCCTGAAACAACTCATATATACAATTTTGATTTGCCAAGAACTGCAACAGATTATCTTCACCGAGCTGGGCGAACGGGCCGGAAACCATTCTCTAAAGAGAACTGTGTAGTCACTAGCATTATAGCAGCAGAGGAGCGGTTCGCGCTGCAAAGGTTCGAAAATGAACTGATGTTTCACTGTGAGGAGCTTACAATATAGACAAGATGTTTTTAATCCCCTGAAGATCCTTCTTCAGCTGGACCTCAAGGTGAAAGATGATGCAGGCACAGCAATTTGGTCTGAGCCCAAAGGGTCCAACCATTTTGGTCTTAGTTCATTTTAGGTTTGCTTTGTTTTTATCATTGCCTCTTCACCAGATCCAAGTTGCATTAATATCTGTTTCAAAGGCGAATGATATTTGACATATGTCACCTTGATGCCTAGGAAGAAAGTTCACCTGGTTGTTGGTTGGCCTGAGTATTACAGGAAGGAGGCTTGTTAGGTTGTGACTTGTGAGTTCAAAATAACCCATTGGTCTAAGAGGAGTTGGCGGCAGATGTTGCATCCAAAGGAGGATGTACCCCTTTTAAAGGATTCTACAACTCAAAATGAAATTAATCATTTTGTTAAGAAGAGTTGTTTTCAATTATGAGTAATACGTTCAATGGAAGCAGGCTTACATATGAATTACTAAATATTGGCTTCAAATTAAATTGGATTCATGAAGCTTAAAACCATATTTATGAAAAAATATATAGATTAAATAATGCAAAAAAAAAAAAAAGAGAAAAAGGGAATTATTTTTTAAAAATTGTTTATGTTTTAAAAACTTGCTGAACTTTTTTCCTATTTTTAAATAGGTAAATCTATTGCAACTCAATCTATAACAATGCATTTTTTCGTAATTTATTTTTACTCTTTTCTCAAAGAAGCATATTGCCAGTAAAACACATCTTTTATCCAATACAATTTTTAAAAGAAACATTAAAAAGTTATATTTTGTGTCCATTTTCAGATAACAATGAAGGCAATAATGTCCTGCAATTTATGATGTAGAGAGTTTTTTTAAATCTGAAAACTTGAAAACTAGTTATCTTTAAAAATAAAAAACATTTTTTGTTTTTATTTAAGAAAAACAGATTATTTTTTAAAAAATTAAAAAGGATCAGTTTTCAAAAAATATTTTCTCTTATATTCTTGTTTTCGCGTTGTTAACCTAATGCAATTTATTTTTTTTATTCTATTCTTTTATTAAGATCTTTTTTTAAGAGCTAATAGGCAAAAAAATTTCAAGGTTTTCACATTTTGACAAATTAATCTCAACTTTTCAAAATTAACAAAAAAAATATGAACTTTTTTCAATTTTATTACAAATTTATTCAATGTATAATTTACATATTTAAGTGTTCATGTAAATGTTACATGTTGTATGATATGACAGGACTATAACTGTCACATGGATGGAACAGGAAAAAAGGAGCATGTTCATTCGTCATTCTCTGAAAAGGGGCAAATGAAAGGGAAAAAAAGGAAGAAACGAGAAGGGACAAAAGGAAGAAACATAGAGGAGAGCGAGAAAAAGAAGAGGGCAATCATTCGTTCGCCATTCTCAGGGGGCAAACAAAACGGAAAGAAAGGAAGAAACTAAGAGGGAAGAAAGAAAGAAAAACACGGAGAAGAGCTGGAAAAAGAAAGGGGTAGTTTGTTATTAGGGGTAAACAAAAAAGGAAGAAACTGAAGAATAGAAAAACTTAATTTCTAGCTTAATTTTTGGCTAGTTGATGTAAATATCCATCAAGCTCTTTTGATGTGCACGTGAAACTTGAAATTAGACAGAATAGCATTTACTTTGTCTAAACTTAGAGCATCTGCAATGCGTTTAATGGAGTGCTCAGTACAGACCGAGTGCTCAATACCCAATTAGTATTTTTTAAATTTTTTAAATGAGTTGTCCACAAGCTCATACACTCAGTCTGCACCAAGCGTACGAGCATTGTGGACGCCCTTAATATGAAATTTCACACCTAAATATCTCAATTTATAGGAGAGAAAGGAAGAGGAGCAATAGGCATCACTTGAGTGGTCAATTGAGGAGGATTGGCAAAGGGCAGCGAAGTGGATTGAGGAAAAAGAGTCGTTGATTGAGTTTGAGATCTCAAAGTAAAAGGGGTTTGAAACCCAAAAGTAGAGCTCAGTGGCTGGAAAAATGACGATTGTTATTGTTGCTATGGTTGAGAGAAGGGAATCAAGAAGATTGAGAAGGTAAAACTTGAAGCGAAAGTGTCGACGGAGTGTCAAACATTGGCATAGAAGCCCGGGTGCCAAACGTCGACATAGAAGCATGGGTACCAAAGACACTGGAGTTTCAAATATTGTCGAACAAGCCTCTTTCTTTCGATTCGATCGAGGGAGACTTTTGAATGACATGATAGTTTCATATCATGTTATATGTCATGTAAGCACCATATAAGCTCTTACGTATGTAAAATGTACATTAGATAAATTTGTAATCACACTAGAAAACTTTATATTTTTTGTTAATTTTAAAAGTTTAGGATTAATTTTCTAAAATATGAGAATGTTGAAATTTTTTTGCTTAGTAGTCCCTTTTTTTTAATTTATAAGTTAATATTTTTTTTATTAAAAAAAAAGATAAGATAACGGCTGACGCATAAGATATTGTATAAAATCTTTAGGCATTCTCTTTTTTTTTTTTTCATTTTAATTTTTAATTGACACCGTTATAACGGACTTGGGGAAGTACAGGACACCGTTATTACTCGTGGGTTTATCGTTGTAAAGTTAGGGTTTTTGGAGGAAACTCTGAACTGAAAAAAGACGCAACGAGCGCAAGCGAATCTAATTTTGAGCACAACTTAAAATTTTTATTTTACTTCTAATACATCAAACGTTGAGTTTCTACCTTGTTAGATTTCGTTATAGAAGCTCATTTTCGATCCGACTTGTCGAGTAATCCTCTAATTCTTCTAAAGCATGGGAAAAGGCGGAAAAAAGCAAAAGAAAGAGATTACAAATCCTAAGAGGCGAAGAAGAGATGAAGATTTTGAGGAGGAAGACATGGACGATGAAATCGACGCCTGTAAATAATTCTTTTCTTGATCGTTTGATTTCCGCCTTCCAGTTTTCCTACACTTCTGCTTATGTTCAATCTGAGTGGATGAATTTAAGATTCATGACATTTTTAGTTTGTTTTTTTTTTTTTTTTTAATTTTTCGTTTTGTTTTAAATGAGTGCAGTTCATAAACAAAGAGACATGATTCCATTGGATTTTGATGCTGATCTTGACGCAGCGGATGAAGATAACGAGCAGCCAGTGTTTGATTTTAAGGTGAGTTATGTTTTTGCTGCTTTGTATAATAATATGTGATAATTGCAGTGTACAGGTGCGGGATTCTTGTTGAATCTGTTGGTCGTGATTAGTCTCTTTCTTGTTAATGCTTGCTCATAGGATGTTAATGAAGGTGGTAGTGAAGAAGAAGAAGATGATGATGATGATGAGTTTGAAGATGATGCTCAACTCACTGGCCTCGCAGCAAAAAGTAAGCAAGATGCTTACCAGAGCTTTTTGTTGTCTGCTATATACACGTTAATGGTTTTGAGAAATTGAGTATACAATACAATTTTTTAATTTCTTTTAGGTCTTAGTATTTTTTTTTTCCTTTTAAAACATGTAATTGTGGAGCTCATTCAATGAATTGAGTCTTGACTGCACTCCTTTTGAAATATGTTTGCAAATTCCCTGTTCTCTAATTAAAATGGAATTGTCAAATAGCTACTGGTGAGACTGGATTCTAGGTTGATCAATTTGGTTTGGCTCATGATATGAAACCAAGTTATCAAAAAAGTTATGATTTCCCTTTTCCCATCTAAGGCATTAATATATGCATTTTAACTGTTTTGGTTTATTCTAGTTTGACGTTGCATCAATTTCTGAAATCTTACTGATGCATATTGAATTTGTGCCTTGGAGTGACTTTGAGTTTCATGGCCTTATGGCCATATGGGGACAACACTAAAATTTGTCTAACTGAGCTATCATGTTTCTGAAGGTACAAAACTTGAATTTCACAAGTGTTTCCTGTCGATAATTTATTAGCCATAAAGTTTAATGTTTTTCTCAAAAGCACCAGTAATTTATGAACTTAGTAATTTGAGTAGTAGGGCCAGATGTCAATAGTTGTTGTGTTGAATCCATTGAATATCAATTGATCTCAAAATATTTGTAGTTGTCAGGCAACAAAAATTTTTACGGCAAAAAATGGGTGGAGTAGAGGATGAAATGCATGATGATGAGGAGGATGAGGTCGAGGAAGAAAGGAAAGCTGTATGGGGGAGGAAAAAGAACCTGTATTACAGTGCTGAAAATGTTGATTATGAGGTAGGTGTTTGATCGTTAAGTTTCGAAGCTCAAATAGGTTTGTTTACCATGGGGAATTTTGTGAAATCAAATCTCCAAATGTTCTTTATTGAAGAAAAGAGTTGAGTTATATCAGTGCAAAAATGTTCACTGCATGCATGTGTAGACTCGATATCATGTTATCAACTACTCATTAATAGACATTGTTAGTAAACTTATTTTTCTGTTGAAATGGAAGTTACAATCAAGCGACGAGGACCTCCCTGCAGAGGAGGAAGCTGAGGTGCTGAGATTGCAGAAGGAGAAGGCAAAATCTCTATCTATGGCAGACTTTGGCCTTGAAGATGATGAACAAGACGAGAGTGACTCTAGTGGAGAACGGACCTTAGAGGTCAGTGTTAGAAACATACATTTTAACTGGAGGATAAGTGATTTTTTTTTCTTCTTTCGGAGACAAAAGATGGAATAAATTTGAATTTTGCTATTTATAATTCTTCTCTCTTGCCAAAATGTTTACTCACGAAAAAGAGAATTTCAAGAGAGAGACAAAGAAAATTATCACCTCAACTGATTGTTAGTAAATTCATAGTTCATCATTTATGTAGGATATTTTGCCAAAAGCAGGAATTGGAGCAAGATCTCACGCTGATAAAGAAGGTGAGGATGATACAGCCACAGCTTATGAGGAGATCAAGAAAGATCTAAGTTCTTTGTCAAGAGAGGAGCAAATGGAAGTTGTGTATAGGTTGGTTTTTTTCATTGAACTCCATTAGCCATTTTGTGTAACTAATTATTTAATTGGTAGAGCGCTTTCCTTTTTGTCCTTTGGTTTAGTATTCCTTTGGAAAATTATTTTGAGGTCACTGGCCGATGTAGGTTGAAAAAAATGCATGCATACATACATACATACATACATACATATATAGTAAACAAAATGTAAGTCAGCTATATTTGTATTTTGAATGTAGAATGCTATCTGTCCTTTGTTTGTTATCTCTGGCAGAAATTAGCTTATTTTAGAAGTTTGCAATTGATTTTTGAGCTTCAAATTATTCTTTTTATGGAATCACCATAAAGAGTTTTGTTTAATTATTAATCCAAATCAATTTAGGAGTTCTTCTGCAATGCTAAATAACCAGATTTGGAATGTACAAGCTTGTTCTGGATTATCTTGTTATCTCCTAGTTTTAGATTGTCTTTTTCAACTCTATTTCTCTATTTCTATGTAATATTAGCTGGAAATAAGAGATCGTCGTAACATTCACTTTCAGTTCAATGGGTTATCTTATTTGTTCAATGATGTAGTTCTGCTCCGGAGCTGATCGGTTTGTTATCAGAACTGAATGACGCTCATGATCAACTTGAAAGGAAAGTAAACCCACTTCTGAGCAAGGTACTTTTCTTTTTTCTATTAATGATTTAGTCTTGCGAAGACAAAGTTATGAATTAGGGAATTTCACATTTGTGATAAACAATATTCCAATACACTCCACGAAGCTCACATGTTATGGTCGGTATGAATTGTTGAATCGGTAATGTCCAGCTTTATGGCCAAAATTAATCCTAGAGGTGGCTTTCAGCCATTCAATCCTCAGATGCTTTGGACAGTTCAGAAATGTACAAATGTTGAAGAAAGTATGAAGCATAAAGTCAGTTAACTTTTAACCTAGATTACCTGGCTGGATACTGTATGTGACAGTCCGAAGAACGTTTGCATAATTGTTTCACATATATGATCTCTGATGTCCTAGATTACATTTTATCTGGTTGTTGTTCAGCATTGTTAAATGTTTTCATCACTTTCTGTAGGTGAAAGAAAGGAAGGACACCGTCAAGGGAGGGATCCGGTATTTGGAGGTAAAGCAGGCTCTTTTGTTGGCTTATTGTCAGGCTATCTGCTTTTATCTCCTCCTCAAGTCAGAGGGCCAGTCTGTTCGTGACCATCCAGTTATAGCTCGTCTTGTAGAGATCAAGAACTTGTTGGACAAGGTACACTATTCTCATGAAAGCATTTGGCTGCCATGAAATTTTGGTATCCTTGCATGGTCTTTTCCCTTTAATAGTGTAGAGTTATCTCGTAGGCACTGGAGCTACTTCAAGCTTAAATTCCAATCTGCTTGCTTTTTTCAATCTTCAGGAATTTCAATGCGTGATTATGCTCTGCTTCATATTTAATTAGAACATGTTACTATGTAAATTCTAATTGGATGTTTGTTGTACCATACCAAAGTCTGCACTTTCTTGAAGATAATTGCATATTTTCTCCTGGTAGTTTTCTGGTAATAATATAGGGCAATTACAAGCAAGGTCTGTGATGTGTATAATCGGACAAGTTATCAAATTTTTATCTTCTCCCTTCCATAATGAATCTCATTTGCTGATGACACAAGTGCATAGGAAAACTCCAGTTTCCAAGATGAGAGACAGCCAGCTGTATGCGTGCAAGCGTTGAACATAAAAACCTTTTTGGCCACCATTTTGCAATAAATGAAGTAAAATGATTGTTCCTGTCATATGTATTAAGAAAACTGGAGATGTGTAGAACTTCAATATGCATAAAAGTGTCCTATATGTTGCTTTTAAAAATCCTGAAAAGCTGGCATATCTGTTTGTATCTATTACAATACTTTGAAATATAGTTTGAACTTTTTTTAAAGAAAATGAGACATCTTTAGAGATGTGGCAAAATTTTCTTTTGCAGAGCCCTTAAAATAGGTTTCCAGTATCAAGCAATATTGTTGTTTAATGATTTGATGAATTAGTTGGGATAGAATGGACTAGTCATTTTAAAGGAATAAGCCATAAAGCAGCACTATTGGATGTGCTCTGCATACTTTTTGTATTGAACACATCAAATGCTGGTGTGTACCATGTGTAAAATGTCTTACTTTCTGACCAGTGTTTTATTTCCTCACATTTGTTCCTATTATCTTCTCTTGGTCTATTAAATTTATTATTTCATCCAGGTGATTGAGCTAGTATTGTGACTGAGGTGTTTCATGCCTCCACAACTTCTTATATGATAATAAGCATTCAGTTCTTTATCTTCAAATTATGGTTTTTAGCTGTTCAAGCAGCATTCTGATGGTCCTTTTAGATGGGCAACTTGCTGACGATAATATTCTTTTACAGATGAAGCAACTTGATGATAGCCTACCTTCAGATATTGAAGATATTCTAAACCAAAATCATAGGGGTGAAGCAGAAACAGAGGTTGCCAATGTAAATGCAATGGTAACATGTGAAACTGTTAGCAAAGAGCAGAGGACCTTATCTGTTTCGACTGAAAAAAATATAGGAGAAGAGGTAGTTTTCATTCTAAGTAATTTTTGTCAGTATTTCTTTATGTGCATTCTTTGACCATATATGATTTCTGTAAAACTACTGCTAAAACTGCAGGAGTTAGGTAAGGTGGATTTGTTGAAACATCATGGAAATAAACAAGAGAAAGTCAAATACCAGGTTGAGGACTAGCTGAAGAAATATTTACATTCCCAATTCATTTCTTCCTTTCTTCCATTTATTGCTACTTGCTTACTTTTACATGCTCGATTAATATGGAATTTATGGGCATTGCAGAATGATCATGTTGGCTTGCAAAGCTTAGAAATGCTGAAATTGAGAGCATCCTTTGAAGAGAAGTTGAAGAAAAAGGGCATCATGAGCTCTGTGGCAAAGACTGATGGAACCAAAAAACTTGTTAAGCAACCGACGATCAGGTGTTTGTATTCACTGATATATATATATATATATATATATATATATAGTATGTTTTTACTTGGTGTTATTAAGGGAGAAAAGGATCTCAGCTCATTTAACTTGTTATTGGACAGAAAACTTGAAAATTTAGATGATTTTGATGAAGAGATGGATGATAAGGAGGTAGAAAATGGGCTTGCCACTTCAGTGCGATCAAGTAAATTGTTGCAACTTGTTAAGACGAAAGCAAATAAACCCAAGGTATCGATCATAAGTTCTTGGCATTATCCAGGAAGAAAGGATTCTGATTGCAATTTGTAATTTCAGTTTCTTCAAAAATCAATAGTGTTCTCTCATTTCTTTCCAACATCCACTGAACTGCTTCATTTTCACTTAAATTGTTTCTTCTAGGTCATTTCTGGTGATGGTGATTTGCCTAAAAGGGATGACATGGGGGAAAGACGGAGAAAGCATGAGCTTCGTGTACTTGCAAGAGCTGGAATTGAGCCTACTGATGATGTTGAAAATGAGATTCTGATGCCTAGGCATGTTGGTGGCAAATCTAAAAATTTGGATGGTGAGGATGAAACAGAAGAAGAGTCAGAAGATGAATTTTATAAACAAGTGAAGCGTCAACGAATTGCAAAACTGTCTGCCAAAGCAGAGCTATACTCAAGGTTTGTCTCTATCCATTTTTCATGAAAAACATGATTGACAATTTCATCCCTAGAGAAAATGGTTCTATACATGGTAACGTGTCTAGATCAATGGGCCCTTGTGTGCTTGACGGGTATATCGTAATTCAGAAAATGAATATCATGAAGTTGATTAATTCCCGAAACCAAAACCACATCTCATTTTATTGGATGGAATTGTGAAGTTTTCATCACTTTTCATTGATTAAGTTGGAAATTGGTGCATGTAAATTTGCCTCCACTTGGATTTCTCTTCCAAGATCTTAGTGTAGGTTGTTCTATTTTTGCAGAAAAGTAGCAGTCCAACCTTCAGAAGAAACAGAGCTTGTAGATGGGAAACGTCAAATTAGTTATCAGGTTAGTGCAATCACCATTAATAATTATTGCATTCATCTTCCAAATAATACACCATGAGACTCTCATTTATGTTCTTGATTTTCTATTATGTCGCCAGATAGAGAAAAATAGAGGGCTAACTCGCAATCGGAAGAAGCTCACCAAGAACCCAAGAAAGAAATACAAGGTAATCCACCCCAAAAAAAAAAAAAGAAGAAGTTAAAAGTAAACCATTAGTCCTCATTATAAACTTCACCAATCCTTATGCAACCAACGACCCTTCATTTTCTCTGTTGTTGCAGTTGAAGCACCAGAAGGCTTTGGTGCGTCGTAAAGGCCAGGTCCGGGAGATCAAGAAGCCTAGTGGTCCATATGGAGGAGAAGCATCTGGCATCAACGCTGGTATTAGCAGAAGCATCAGATTTAAAAACTAGCCACCCACCCTTTTTCACATCTATATGTATTGCCACAATAGCAGCAGCGCCTCAAAATGGTCAGTTTCACAGTGAAATCCTAAGATCCATTAACTATCTGCGATTACTTGAAGTGTGTTGCAGAAACTTTATAATTTCATGGATTTAAGTCTTTCCTTGCCCCTAGAATGGAACAAAACCAAAACGAGAAATAGGACAAGGATGGAAGATGAAGAAGAAACATGTTGGTTGGTTTGGAATGACTTGAAGAATTATATTGAGAAACAAGCTTCTATATAACTTGTAAAATTTTGATGAAAAATATGCGTAATTAGGCAACCAATTTTGACATTATTGAGCGATGTAATTAATTCTGTTAGCACCTGCAACATACCCAAAATGGAAGTTATGGAACGCCGTTGAATGCCATGGATATTTTACTCCATGAACTTCTCTGTCTTCTTCTTAATTTCTAACAGAACTAAAGTGGCTATCAATGAAAGTTTTTATAACCAAGTTTATACGCTGCTGGTTATTTTATGTTTGGATGCACGAAGCACATCTCGAGTACAAAATAATCTATACCTTATCTTGAAATATTTGTCCTACCATGCACCATGTTGACAACAAGTACATTTTCTTAAAAATAAAAAATAAAAAAAATAAAAGAAAATATTCACATGATATCAAAATCTTATCTTGCTTGACGTTCAATTGACGATGACAGTGATTAATTTTTCAAAATTTATTATATCGATAATTTTTCATAATATATTTTAAGTAGGTTTAAGCAATTTAATAATTCATATTTGTGTAGTTGCAAAATTATTTTTAGACCTAACTTGTGAAATTTCATTAATTTTAATGGTGACAATTTGCTATTTTGTAAGTAGATAGATTTAAATTCATGAACTCCTGGTAATTTGTTCCTCTAAATTCTAATCAATTATTTCAACAATGTCTCTGTCGCAAAATATTTTTATCAATGTTACACGTGTAGATCACGTGTACTATCGTTTATAGTTTATAATTATATACTTTATTTCGATTTTTATTAGTGTTAGAGATGTGCAAATATGCGTATCACGCAATATTTATAATTTACATTTATTAATATTTTGGCACATGCGTTGCTTATTTTTACTAAAAAATGATTTAGATAAAATATTTTTTAATATACTTACATTATTAAAATAATAATAACAATTAAAAGTAAATTTTATAAGTCAAAAGAATAAATCAAAAATTTTATTTAAAAATGTTAAAATATAAGGTAGCAAAATCGAAAATTTTTTATTTATAAAATTATTTTTTAAACTTTATCATAATAAAATAATTTTTCTAAAATAAATATGACATAAATTTTAAACAGATTTAAAAAGGCTTCATCTTTAAAAATCTAATGTAAGTCTATTATAATTCTATAGATATATTATTTTAATTTTAAAGTGTGCAAAAGATAAAATCTCATCAATTATGTTTGCTAATTTAAACGAGCATTTTGAAACTAGCCCAAAAAATGAGTAAAAAGTTAAAATTTATTGTTTGAAAACTATTTATTAATGTTTTTAATATAAGTTAAAAATGAGAAATTTTCATAATATAAATTTCAATATAAGATCGCCATCCATAAAGAGGTTTTGGTTTTATAAATAATGCACATGTAGATAATATCATTATTATTTTAATATAAAGTCGCAATTAATTATTCCCTAAATATTCCATCCACTTTTTAGTATTCAAATTCTTATTTTCAACCTAAACTTTTTCCAGAACCATCATTTATACCATTCTTCCAAAATTATCATTGGAACATATCTTGTTATTTTAAAATCCAATAACATGATTTCCCTTCCCTTTGCAATTAAGAAAAAAAAAAAATATATATATATATATATATATAAAATAAAAAAAAAAAAGAAAAAAAAAAGAAAGGGGTTTGCATGGTTTGTACGTGTAAAGGGAGAAAGCAGCATGTGGAAAAGCGAGAAGATGTTGTGGCATCTTGTTGAGTGTTACACCAACACGCTTGGCATCACAAACTCCGGGCCACCTGCCTTCAACTGCGGTGGAAGCAAAGAATAACTAAAAGTACGTAAGTTTAGATCTCTGTGTGTTCTCTCTTTCTTTCTTTCTATTATGTTATTATTATTATTTAATTACTTTCACTTTGTAGTCTTCTTATTATTTGCTCTTTCTTTCTTTCTCTATTGTTCACTTGCTCCACACCACAACAATGGCTTCTCTGCGGCTTCTTCTTCTTGTTTTTCTGCCATTTCTTCTCTTGCTCTCTCCTAATTATGTTGCTTCTAAAGATGGTAACTCATTTATTTCTTATTCATCTTTTTCCTCTGTGTAGAAATTTTTGGAGTAATAATTCAATTTGTATGTCTCTTGGTGACTTTAGTTGTGATTTCACAAGCATTTTTTTAATGTATTTTAGCCTTTAGGTTCTTCATTCAGATTTTAAATTTTTATTTGAAAGAAATTTTTATTTTTAAGGGATTTTATTAAATTGATTTGCGTTGTTTAGTTTATTATATAGAGATCCATATATTTAAAAAGTAATTGAAAGAAATTTTTAGTTTTTTCAGGGTTTTTTATTAAATTAATTTGCATTTTTTAATTTATTTCATGGAGTATATATGTATGTATACATGGTTCATCTGACAATATTGAGTAATGGGTATGCAGATGAGGAAAAGATTCTTGATCGGATTAACGACCAAAGGCAAAATTGGAATCAACCAACCTTGTCTGAAAATGATAATGCAGCTTGCTTAGCAGATGAAATTGCTGAAGAATTTGAAGACCAACCATGCAGAAGCATAAACATTACAGGCCCGGAAACCCAATTCTCAACCTACTCAAAACAATTGTCTAAGTGTGACCTCAACCAAACTACCATTAGAGATGGAGTTTTGTTGCTTGATTGCTCTCCTGATGGAGACTTGAGTGCTCTTTTCAACTCCACCAAGTTCTCACAGTATCTGAATGCCAGCAGATTCACTGGAGCTGGAGTTGGGAAAGAGAAGGATTGGGGGGTGGTGGTTCTTACCACCAACACTCCTCAGGGAAGCTTTGAGAAAACCTCTGCTGCTTTTGTGCTCCCCGTGTTTCCTCTTGCCTACACAATCCTGCTGGTTCTGGCTGTGTCCCTAGCTCCTCTTCTGGGTTGAAGTGAATATGAAATCTTGACTTGAGATTTTATCAAGCCTGGTTTTTCTTTTTTTTTTCCTTTTTATTTCTTCCTCTTTTTCCCTGGGTTTTTATGGACTTGTTTGTTTTCATCTGTAAGTAGCAAGTGTTGATGATCACCTACCTTTCATGTTGGATTGACGAATTCAATGCTCTTTCTATTTCCATATTGTTATTTCTGATTGTTATGTAAATGAGTGCATAAAATAAAAGGAAAAGAAAAAATGAGTGTTTTCATGGATCTTGATCTTGAAATTTTTAAACTTCCGAGTTCTCTTTTACAACAGAATAGAACACAGTCGAAGACCCAGATTAAGTGATGAACAGACTACAAAAGACCCAAGAATCTAGCGGTGGCATACTTTCAAAATTCATTTGTCTCTTTATCACCTATGCTGCATGGGTCTGGCTCATCTCTCGGGCTAGAGTAGCTAGAGTTCTGATATGCAAAATCTTCAAAACTGCATATCAGCAAAGTTGGAATTTCCCATTTTCTCCAGGTCTTCCTGTGACAACAAGGTCTTCTTACTGCCATTCCCAGCTTTGTCATATGGTTGAGCCATCTTTCTAAGGAACTGCAACCAATAATACAACATAAATAATAGCATTAGAGCAATCCAACATGAATAATATTTCTTTCAATATGGAATATCACTAAAAATTTTGAAAATAACATTTCTGAGAACTATATATGCGAATTAGTTCAATGCAGAATCAATTCCAAGAGCCTTCAAACAGAACAAGGGTAAGGATTAAGGAGAGAGCAAATGACTCCATTTCCAATTCCTTTAGTGATTGCGATTCAAAGCCATGTGCTATGAATAATGGACAAACTTGGATTAGTCTGCCAGGTGTATGCATTCTCTTCTAAAGAATTTGTTTGACTGAAAAATCAATTTGACTGTGCGCTCATCGAGATGAATTATGAACAATCATAAATGACAATTATATTGTGGAAAAGCTATAGAAAACAACATGCAACCGCTCGGATAGCGGTAAGTTTACTAGGAGAACACACCTCTCGGGCGATATGAAGAGCCATATCGGTGCTCAAGTTCAGGTGAGCATCCCGCAAATGCGAGAGTATCCAGCCAGGTAACTTGGACCGCTTGTCATGGCGACTATATCTGCATCAGTAAAAGCCGTTACCCTACAAATAATGGCCTAAAAAAATCAAGAATTCTATGAATTTAACTCTTGCTGATACACATGGAATAGGAATGTAGATTTGCACCTTATTATTTAATGTAATGTATCTATTTATATTTCATTAATATATTATCAGTATTTCAATCAATATTATTCTCCCTAAAATTCTAAAAATATTTTTACTTTAAATCTTTGTCCCTTTCTTTAACCCTGAGTGACAGCCCAGCTTTTTCATTTTTTTTCCAAAAGAAAAGGAAAAAAAAAAAAAAAAGAGAGAAATATTTTGAAAATTTGTCACACAAGAAAATTGTTACTTAAGGCACAAATAAGTAGCACGTCAGTGAAATATAAATAGATGCACTTCTCTTAGTGCCAAATATCAAAAAATGATTATCCCTCCTACTTGCATAGGCCAATATTTTTTATTCGTTTCTTCAGTTCAGTTTAAAGAAAAGTGATTACTGATAGACATGAAGATCACACACCTCTTATCAGCAAAAATCATCATCCCGTAGTCTGCCTTTGAACGAATGACTCGCCCAACACACTGAGCTGCTTGCCTCTGCCCATGTTACGCAATTAGTATTAGGCTATTAATCGTATGATTATTTTTTTTAAAGAAAAAAAAAATTCTTGAGCTTAAACCAGATGATCGATAAAGGGGATCATTTCCTAATGAAGAAGCACATGAGAATAATATACCAAGGCATCAAAAGTCAAAAAATCTCCCTCCTTTATCTGAAATGTATCGCGTAAATACTCCAACCGAGCAAGCAATATCCTGCAGGATACATGATTTTTCTCTCAAGTATTACTAGACATTAATATGAAATCAACAACAATCCGGAAAGAAAACCAGAAAAATAAAAATGAAAAGAAGAAACACATCATATAAAAGTCGAATAAACCCATTTAAATAGATTCTTCAACCACAAAATGGCAATCTCAAAATCATGAAAAAAGATTTACCTGCTTAGTGTGTACTGAAAAGGAACCCCAAACATGATCACTAGTCTCCCATAATGTCGATCAAAATCTATACCTTCTGCTACTTTTCCCCTGCGGCAACATCGAAACACCTTTTAAACTGACACTAATCTCAACTTTCTAATAAAGATTTTATCTAGAGTTGCATTAGTTGTGATCTATGCCTCCAAATCTTGAATGCTTTACAAACACTTGGTAAATATCTATGGGAAGCTCAAGTAGGATCTTGACTTTTATTTAAATGCCATGTCCTTTTCTAAATTACAAGTCTATGGTCACAAATTATGGAAAAAGAATATGAATGGGAATGGCATTTACATGGTAAGTAGTGCGATTACCAAACTTGTTTACAATGATGATTTGGGGAAATTGTAGCACTCACCAGAAAACCCATGCTTATTATAATATGAAACATCAGGAAGAAAAAGTGATTGGCATAGAACATATACCTGGCAACAGAGAAGAAGACAGCACCTCGCCCACAATCACAAGCCCTACGATAATTATCTAAAGCTAACGTGGTTTCTACAACATCTTGAGTCTCAATAAAGACAAGTTTATGCTGCATTATATCCTGGAAAAGGAATCAAGGAATTGCACATCACGTCTAGACAGAAAACATCGTATTTGCAGTAAGTCACAGCAGCTAAAATTAGAAGTCCGTGGCGTAAGACAATATGAAGAGAGCAAAGGATCAATAAACCAAATATAACATTTATCACCTGTAAGATACCCATTTCATTCCAACTGTTGACTATTCCATCCATATATGAATAACTGACAAAGAAACAGACAATTCCATCTGGAACAGCAGATACCATCTCCAGCAAGAGCCGCCCATAATTCCTTACCACGCCCGGATCACTCCTCATGTCAAACTTTGTACTAACTGGGAGCTGATCACTAAAAGGTTTTATTGAAAATAAACAAAATGACATTGAGGACTTAACAAACAGATTTAAAAATTCAAAGATGAAAAAATGGCTCCATCAACTAGACCCAATGCAATGCCCAAAAGTTAAAGTAATGAAATTTGAACATATCTTTTTTTTTTCTTTTCAAAAGTCAGATGTATTGACCATCTTCATGAAAAAGGTTTTCATACCTGCCACGTGTAAGAACCATTGGACATATGCAATCCCTTGTCAAGGACATGGTAAAGCTTCTACTGATCACTGGATTGAAATTCAGGAGACGAGGATAGAGATCAATTGGACTTAAAGTTCCAGATGTTATTACAACTGACTGAAACCGATCGAATACAGGCTTTATGGCAAGAGAAGCGTCATGACAACTGAGCTGGCCAGCCACCGGAAGAAAATAAATAATTAGAAACAACAAGAAATAGAGAGGTGAAGTTAAAAATCTATGTCATGTGGGAACTTGCAACACAAATGCAGAGAAAAAAGAAAAAGAAAAACCAAATTGCGTTGCCTTGGTCCAGATGTTGTTTATGAAAACGCAACAAGATCTATGTCGTCATATTTTACCAGAGTTTGAAAAATAAGTAAATGATTCAAAGCCACCTAAACAAAGGAACGTACCACAAAATATCAACCTTTACCATTGTGATGTGTTATTTCAATAGAGGATGATAACCAGGAAATTGCCAAAAATATATATATAATAATTAATTTAAATTAAATTTTGAAATATGTCTTAATGTCTACTTGACACAAGTCACACAACAATGTTTTTCTCACTCTACATATTTAGACAAAAATCTCATTAGTCTTACCTTAAAAAAGACAAGCGCACTATTAGATGGGTGCTTATATTTTCTGTTTCATTTCCCTTAGGCAAGATCAGTCACATGTTCATTAGCGTATAATTTAAGTTCCATACACAACGTTATGTTTACACATAAACGGCAATAGAAGACTCCATCTATGATCAAACAAATTACCTTAGTTGAAAATTGAAATATGCATTAGAAATACTAGTGAACAGAAAGGGCAGCACTTGCCTGCAATACAGGATCAGGAATATGAGGCATTCTCTCATCAAAAGGTTCAATTATGATTGAGAATCCTCGAGTATATGTTCCGACAAGTGTTGCAAAGTCACATATGGCTTGAATATGTAAAAATTCATCAGTATCAGCTATTTCTAGGGTCATCATGAGGGAGTGCAGGCGATCATAACAGAACTTCAACATTTTCTGGTCAATTCCAGTATTAGCATTTATAGCAGCAACAAATGCAACAGGTCCTTCTTTCTCTACATTCTCAGTTTGCAAGCGTCCTTTTAGATATTGTACTAATCTCCGCAGCACAGATAGAAAATGCTCTGCTCGGCGGATATTTCCTGGGACAGCTTCCTTCAAAATATCATCAGGCAAAGCAGGATTTGCAAGCCAAGTGTCAGAAACTGCAAAGAGCCAAAGACAACATTGGTAAATTAAACTGTGGGAGATCTAAATGAACATAGTTTTATTCATGCATCCAGAAGGCAATGTGTTCAGTATACTAGGTAGGTCTCCTCTTTGTGCCAAACCCTCAACAAGCCTGTTGTATTCAGCACGTAATCTGCCCGCATCAGTGGCCTTGAACCTTCCTAACATGTCAAATATTTTAAGTAAAATTGGTCAAGTTTTGATCTTAAGAAAATAGCAAGGAAAGAAATCTGCAAAACTTTAGATTTCACAAAGCCACTAGTAATCAAGATGCCTGCATTCCAAGAATAAAAGCAACACCACCAAGAGACCAAATAGACAACCTTCTAATTTTGCCAGTTTAGAAAATTTTTACTACACCTGTAGGGAAGGGGACTAAGTAGAAAATGTTAATGGGTGAGATAAGTAACGGAAATGCATATACTCTATTGAGGAGATTAGCAAAAGGCTAAAAGTCAAGTAGGCAATAGACCATAAATAGTATATTTATCATGTTATGTCAAAGCAGATTTGATATATATTTTACTTGACGAAAGTAATGGCCACACAAGTTAAGAGAACTAAAATTGGCAACAACAACAACAACAAGAAGGAGTAATCACAGGAACGATCAAACACAGATAATCAAATATTGAAGCAGGTGTAAATTTATATGTGTTTTAGCAAGTAGCAGATAGGATTAAACTGATCAAACTATTAAAATTGAAGAATTAAATAGAATAACCAAAATGATATGATACCCAAAGCATAATCCTTACTCACCACAGCTTAATCAAGAGCTAAGTCAATTTTAAATTACAAGCAATTACATACTTTAACAAGAGTGATTTAAAACACACATCACCCTTCCCAACTGAAGCCACCTGAATGTCTTCATTGTACATTATAATCCTTTATCATTCATTTGCATTTACCAACAAGACTCGTTATCATTCAGCAAAATTTCCCCCAATAACAGATGGGAATGCTCAAACCAGTGACCATACCTATTAATCTCTTGTGCCATTTTGTTAATATTCCTGGTGGCACCCTCAAGTGTCTGGTGCCTAACGCTAACGCTAAGCGCCTCAATGCACACATTATCGATATTATGTGCCTCATCGAACACCACCACTGACTCCCTCTGCATCTCCTTGGATATAATTCCAGCCACCTTCGGATCAAGCAAGTACTGGTAATTATAAACCACAACATTGGCGAATTGCACCATGTGCCTCGCCAAGAAGTATGGACACCACCCTTTCTCCTTCCCATACTTCCTCAAATCCTCCAACGTATAAACCCCTGGCGGCAAGACCGCCGCCGACCCGGCCCGCTCGTAATTCTCGAAGAAATCACACCGGGGCACAGACGGGTCCGCTGCCGCCGCGGCCCGGACCCAGCTCGCCGTCAATTTTCGGCAGGCGGCGTCCACGGAGTCGCGGGAATTGGTGCCGGAGACGACGCTAGGGTTGATGCAGAGGTTCTTGCGGGAGGAGAGGCCAAGAGCGAGGATTTTGGCAGCGGGGCCAAGGTGTTGTATTTGGTAGTCGTGGAGGAGGCGGAGCTCGGCTAGGGTTTTCTCCATTTCGTGGACGGTGCGAGTGCAGTAGATGAGTTTGGGTGGGTTTGGTTTGGAGAGGGCGTAGCTGGTGATGAGGGAGAGGAGGGCGATAGTCTTACCGGTGCCAGTGGGCATCTCGAGGAGGCAGTGGCCATGAGCGTCTAGGGCGCGTTTGAGGTCAACCATGTAAGAGTATTGTTCTGGGTAGATGTGAGAGTAAGGGAAGTACACTGTTACATCTTCGATTTGGAATTTCATTGTGTGTTGTGTTTAGGGTTTCTGGAAATTTTTTGAAGGAATTTTGATCTTGACAGTGAAGAAAGACGAAGAAGAAGCCTTGGAGTTCTGGTGAGCGTTGTTATCGGGTAGATACGGGGAGTGTTGTCTTATGTAGCAGGGTTGTTTGTAAGAAGACACGTGGGACTTTTTGTGAAGAAAAAAAAGGCACCATTTAAAGTTGTGATAATTACATAATTTTGTTTATTCGACAATTTGAAAACAAAAGAAATATGGTTGCTTTTTTAATTTTTACTCAAAAAAAATTTATATTTATCAAAAAAAGGTATTGCTTCTTAAAATGATCAAACATTACGAAAAAAATACTCATTTTTAACTATTAAATATAAATTTATATTAATTTTATATATAAGAATTATTTATAATTACTTGCATTAAAAAAATAGTTTCTATTTTGTTGCAAATTTAGCAAGTTGTCTCTTTCAATCTCTTACAAATCCCTTACTGAATTGTAATAGATATTTATTTCATAATTTGCAATTATAGTCTATTGTGTTACTATTTCATTACAAATTTAAAAACTGACAAAAAAAAAATATATTTGTTACCAATTAGAAATAAATATTAAATATGTTACAATTTAATTTGCATGGATCAACTTACCTTCTATTTGTTACAAATCTGTTACAAATTAGCAGCAAAAGGTATACGTTACTAAATTTAAAACAAAATAGTAACGAAAATATGTAAATATTAATTTTATAAATATAAATTATTTATAATTACTTACCTCAAAAAATAGTTTTTATTTCATTGCAAATTTAGC
>JAJIYU010002044.1:0-32400 GCA_030144865.1 Tinospora cordifolia | reverse complement strand
GCAAAATAACTCTCTAATGATCACTAACCACTAAAACTAAAAGCCTTTCCTTAGGCCCAAAGAAGATGTCACAATGAAGATGAGAAAGAAGAGAGTTTTGAGAGCACAAGGGGGAGGTTTTCACTTGCTCTTTGGAATGAATGATTTGTGAGCAATGAAGGGGGCTATTTATAGTTTTTCAAGAGCATATGGGACGTCTTTTAGAAGATCTTGGGCAGCTAGGGCAGCCATTCTCATATGAACAAGCTTCCAAACACTAAAGATGGTACATGGTAAGTGGGTATAAGAATCTCTAATCTTGCAAATTTCTTTTAAGGCATAAGAGAATATTCGTTAGCTTAAATCTAATTTAAATTCAGAGCATGAGATCATTCTAGAATCCTTCCTCATCCATTATGGTCGTTCCTTAGATAGAGAAAATATTGTCTTGTACATTATTTTTTTGTTCCTTTGCTTGCTCATCAAACAAGCACACATAAGGTAAGGTTTCCTTTTTGTCTATGGGACGTCCAGCTAGTGGTGTACGCTATCAAAGCATGAGAGACACCATATCATGCTCTGATTTATGAATCTAATCCTCTAGGAAAGTCTCTAACTTTGTCATGAGCATAGATAGTGTTTTCCATGGAGAGAATCCTATTTTTTGGCGCCATGTGTACATGAGATCCTTGTGTAGATTCTTTCTATCTTGGCTTCCTACACACATGGGTGACGGCTATAGTGAAATAAAAGAGCATATTTTATGTTCTAGAATCTTCTTAGCAAAGATTGTCACATGTGCAAGCTCACACACACATGTGGGCCGATTTGGCTTAATTGGCCACTTGGAGTATATGATCACTACATGGTGTACATGGGATCATCCTTGTGTGAGTTTTAATAGGTGACACCTCTTATGGTGTACTAAATCATAAATGTGATGTATATGATCATTTTACAAGTGTTCGAATCAAGCAAGATGTCTCATGATATTTGGGTAGGGTGAGGCTGCACCCAACCATGGTGTTCCACCCATATGACTTGCACATGCTTTGGGTGATAATGTCTTCATGGGTTCACATGAAATCTAATAAATTAAATTTCTCATTACTCACAAGGAATTAAGGTGTATAACCTATGGTTCTGAAATCACATGGTCAAGACCTAAATTTTAAGGTACAATTCAGTTGAGGTGATTTTCTTCTAAAACTTTCCTTATTTGGAACCTATTGGATTCATTTGGCAAATGAAGGTTCAAACCTTGGCCAATTGTTCTGATTTTTGGATATGTTGTGTGTCTTGCTAGTTTGTGTCATATTCTTAAGTTTCGAGTCATTCCGAGTTCGATAGGTACCCTTATTCTTAGTTCTTTCCTAATTTGGATCCCCCTGTAGGATAAAACCCTAATTTTGGCCAATTGGGCTAATTTTTGGATGTGTAGTCCAACTTGTTATTTCATGTCTCCTTACTTCGTTTCAGGTCATTTTAGGTTCATATGGGTCACTAAATGAGGATTTAGATTTTTCTATATTCGGCCCTAAAATGAGGCTAGGTTCGTTCTGTACTCAAATTTCACTGAAAGGATGAAAATTCTTATTTCATTGAGTACAGAGTTTTCAGGATATTACATCATGGCCTTCACAAAGAACCTGTCTACATGCCTCAACCCGAAGGTTTTGTTGATAGAGGTTTTGTTGATAGAGGTTTTGTTGACAGCTCGAAACCTGATCATGTGTGTCATCTTCACAATGCCGTTTATGGATTTAAACAAGTTCCAAGAGCCTAGTTTGATAAACTTTGGTCTACATTGTGTTCTTGGTATTTTTGAGCCTCCCATGCTAATTCATCATTAATTATCAAGAAAAAGGCCACATTATTATTTATTTCATGGTCTATGTCATCATTATCACAGGGAATTCATAGTCTCACATTCAGTTTTATATCAATCTATTGAGCAATAAATTTTCTTTGAAGGATCTTGGTGAACTACGCTACTTCCTGGGGATTGAGGTATACAGAGATTCTTCTGGTATGTATCTTTCTCAATAAGCCTACGTCCATTTTCTTCTAAAATAAGCAGGCATGCTCGACTGCAAATCGATTTCTACTCCTTGTGCAGTCGATACACATCTTTCTTCAACCTCTGGTTCCCCATTTAATGATGTCACATTGTATCAAAGCTTAATAGGGGGCATATTGTATCTCACAAATACAATGCTAGATCTATCTTTTGTTGTAAATAGGCTCAGTTAATTTCAACAGTCCCCCACAGTTGATTGTTGGCAATCATTGAAGAGATTTCTATGATATGTAAAAGGGACTTCATTTGCAGGTCTCCATATTAAACCCCAGCTCTCAGTTAATAGTTACATCCTATTCGAATGCAGATTGGGCTTTCTCACTTGAAAATCAACGTTCTATTGCAGGTTACTGTATTTATTTTGGAGACACCTTAATCTCATGGCAATCCAAGAAGCAACATATTGCTGCACAGTCAAGTACCAAATCTCAATATAGAGGATGAGCAAATATGACAACCGAGGTTACATGGATTCAATCCCTACTAAAAAACATTCATCATCCTATTTTCACACCTCCAATTATATGGTGTGATAATATGATTGCTAATTCTCTTGCTGCCAATCTAGTATTTTACGCGCATACTAAGCATGTAGAAATCGATGTTCATTTCCTTAAGAGATAAAGTGCTATAGAACAAGCTCCAGGTTCATTGTGTTCCTTCCTATAATAAGATTGTTAATTGTCGTACTAAGCGAATGCCTTCCTGGCAACACTCCTTCATGTGTTCCAAACTTGGGGCAGTTCCACCACCCCTATGTTTGCAGGGGGCATAAAAAAGACACACTGATTTGTTTCAATTAGGTTAAGAGTCTGTCCAATCTGTTAGAATTTTGTCACTGAATATCTGTCACAATTCTGTTTTTTTGATGTATTTTTATTCTCTATTTATTCTATGATATTCTTAGATCAAAAGTAATTTCTATTTTGGCTCCCTATCTAGGATCATGACATCTATAATCATCATCCATAACTGAGCTTGCATTTGTTCTTCTATTAATGAATTGATATAGCTACTGTGAAAGATCATCGAGTAGACTACTAGCTTCTTGTTGCATTCTAACTCTCTATTTTATAATCTTTGCTTTTTATAATCTCCAACCTCGATTTTGTTCGCCTAAACACATGTGGTGGCTCAGATTCACAAAAGCGGGTGTATGTGAAAACACCTTCTTCATCTAATACAAAACACTCTTGTTCTTCCCTTTAAATTTAAACCCTTTTTGGTGTCTTCTCTTTCCTTTCTCTCTCTGATCCCCTGTGCGGTACTTGTCATCTATTTCTAAGTCCTTCTCGTTGTCACCCACGTGGTAGCAAAGGGTGTTCGCATAGTAAAAGTTGAGAAAGTATATGAATTGTGCACATAATCATAGATGTTTCAATGATTTTGTAACACCCAAACCCCCGAGTTCCTATTTTGTAACACCCAAACCACAAGGCAAGTCTAGGCCAGTATTACTTTACAATTGACTTATACTTAACTTTCTAATTCTTTTATCCAAAGTCGTATTGAATATTTAGAATACTTAACTAACTTAGATTTAAATAATTAATCCAACAAGACAAAATCATTAGAGATAAAAGAAATCTTTAACATTCTTTATTTAAAGGAAAGAGTACATAACTCAAATAAAACTATTACAGTGAAAATCTTATATTAAAATACAGCGAAATATCAAAATAGGTGACATGCCCTTACATAAAAAATAAAAGCTTTCTAAATAAAAATATCCAATGTAATATCACACTTCTTCAAAGATTCAATTCCCTTAAAAGCTGAAACTAGGAAGGTTGAGCACATATCCAATGGATCATTCAAAAACAACAAAATTATTGTTTTAAATCAATAAGACATTCAAGTCAAACACTTACAATCATTAGGTGTTTCAAACAATCTCTTGGTAATTGTTGTAAATTAGACTAAAAGGGGCTTTAACCCTTAATGTTCTTATCAAAGTACCTCCCTTGAGTAAAAAGATAATTCTTTATGCCAAATTTCATTGGACTTAGGGTCTTACCCATATTCCAATTATTTTGGGACTTCACCCATATGAACTAATCACATGTAAAGAACACCCATAGCAATCCCCATGGATCACTGTGACAATATGTGGTTCTTAATATCAAAGTCTTTCATTTAATCTCATATTCATGAATCATAAACTAAACTAAATAAATTCAGCATAATCATCATGTAAACATCAAATACATAAAACGTCATATACATGTATTATTCATCAAAATAAACCTAAGCATGTGAGATCCATGCATGTCATGATTTAATGAACGAATTAACATATCATAAATGCTTAATTGAATTTTTAATCTAAAACAATAAAGTAGAGGTTCTAGAAATCACCTCCACCTCAATTGGACAAACTAGTTGCAAGCCTTTGAAATTGGGCAGTACTTCGGTACTCGAAGACCTTTAGAAACCCGAGAACATACACAAGATCACTCAAGAATAGTTCAAGATTACTCAAAGAACTGAGGGAGTTGTCAAAAAGAAGGCTAGAGAAAACAAGAAGGATCTTATCAGCTCTTGCTTTGGGATGAAGAGAGTGAAAGTACAGAGGCCTTTATATAGAGTTTTCCAATCACTAGGGAATGGTTATGAGTGTGCTCACATAGTAAATTTCCATCCCTCTTTTATAAATGTTTTGACATGTGAGGAGTGAGTGTGCACACAGCTTGGGCAAGTGAGCAAATAGGGTTTCCTTTTCCTAGTGTGAACACATTGTTTGATCTTGATTGAGATTCCTTTTCATGTGTGAACACAAAGTTTGAGCTTTATTTGAGTTTTCTTCTCATGTGTGAATACAAAGTTTGAGTTTGATTGAGTTTCCTTCTCACAAAGTTTGAGCTTTGTTTGACTTTCCTTCTCATGTGCGAACACAACGTTTAAGCTTGATTAAGTTTCCTTCTCATTTGTGAACACAATCTTGGCTTCAACAACTTTCCTATTTTATTTCCTTGGGTGTTAAGTACTTGTGTGCACATGGGAACTTCTATTCATGGAACCTTCTAATATTGGAAACTCTTATTCTTGGTTTTCTTATGTGCTCATGGGCAACCTTCTAATATTGGAAACTTCTATTTTATTTTCTTTGTGCACAAATGTGGGCAACATGGTTTTGGGACTTCATAATTTTCCATCTTTCCTTTTTCTATTGGATGTGATATCATGTAAATGTTTCTATTTTCCATTCCTTCTTTATTCTTGTCAGATGCACCACTATCACATGCGACCATGCTTTGAGCAACTTTCTAATTCCTTTCTTATGACACCCATATTGACAAATGAACTTCTAATGAATTAATTTCATTTATCATTGAGGCCTCAATAATGTTGCACCTCAATTTCATAAATTTATCTTTGTTTTATTTCATTCCTCATTTCACTAGGACTTTTTGAGCAAATGGACTTCTAGTGAATTAATTGGACAAATAATTGAAGGGAATCATTTCATTTTATTTCGTACAAATTTTTTAAGGTATTGCAATCTCAAACATTGTAATGTATTACCAACATAGTAACATGGCTTGTGAGTGATATGAAAGGATGAGTTGGAACATTAACTTAAAGCAAATGGAATTAAGACAAATTTGGATTCTTCCAAGCAAACATGAAGGCATGTATACTTGATTGAATCTAGTGCCTAAAAGTAGTCTTGTGCTTGGTTTTGCATTGTACCCGATGACATTGATGAAAGGTTTAATGAACCAAGAGGGTTGAAGAACAAGCACGAAAGAGCCACAAACATAAGAAATTAAAAGTAGAAAGATAGAACAAAAAAGAAGAAAACAAAACAAAAAAATAGAGCAAAAAAGAGGAAAACAAAGTAGAAAAGAAGATAACGGAACAAGGAAGAAGATGACTGAGAAAAAGAATTATATTCTTTATTCTATTTTTGAACTGTACAGTTATGTATAGAAATAGAAATACATCATCGACTTGAATCTACCTGTTGCTCTACTATTGGACAATTCTAATCTATAACAACCTGTACACATGGCACACTACAATTGGGTAAATCCAATCTGAAACTGTCCTCTAACAACTTCTAATTCTAAGACCTCTAACAGTTTCTGATATGAAAATCCACTCTCTAACAGTCTCTAACAACTTCTAATGGTTTTGACATCTTCTAATAGTTGTTGTATTATTTTTCCTTACCCTTACTATGGTTAACATCCCCCCTCAAGCGCATTGGGTGAGACAACACAGTGAGTTTGCTGTGAAGCCCAAAGAACGAGGCAGAGAGTGGTATTGTCAAGACATCAACCACTGATTAGCAGAGGACACATGAAAAACTAGCAAGAAGCCATTGACCACACATTCGCAAACAAAGTGATAATCAAGCTAAATATGTTTAGTTTGAGCATTCATGATGGGATTGGAGGTTAAGTGAATGGAGTTGATGTTGTCACAGTAAATAACAGGTGCAGAGGCTGAGGGAAGACCAAGTTCATGCAATAAAGACTCCATCCATGTAATTTTAGCAACAACATGTGCTAGAGTGCAATATTCAAATTCAGTGTCGAAGCGAGAAACAACATGTTATTTAGATGAAGACCATGCGATGAGATTCGACCCAAGGAAAGTGTGGTAGCCACAGGTACTATAACGATCATCGAAACAACTAGCTCAATTTGCATCTAACAACTAATGGAAAGATCTTGCATAGGATAATGTGTAAGGCCCAAGGAGGTGGTGCCACGAAGATAGCAAAGTATCTACTTTAAGTTTGCCAATGTGAAGTGGTAAGAGCATGCATAAATTGACACACCCTATCGACAACAAAGCTAATGTCAGGCCTTGTGATTGAACAATATTGTGGAGCACGATACTACGATAGATAGAAGGATCATCAACTAAAGTGCCATCATAACGTGAGAGAGGTGGATGAGATACCATAGGTGTAATAAGAGGTTTGCAATTTGTCATGCCCACTCGCGCCAAGACATCTAGCACGTAACAAGATTGAGATAAATGCAATCCATGAGAAGAGGGAGTAACTGAAATGCCAAGGAAGTATGTAAGATCCCCAAGATCCTTAAGAGAAAATTAACAATTTAGAGCAGCTACTAGCGAAGTGATCCAAGAAGAGTCTGATCTGGTAATGATGATATCATCGACATATATTATAATGAGAACCATGATATTGCCCCAAGAGAAAATAAAGAGGGATGGGTTAGCTTAGGAAAAGAAGAAACCATATGAAAGGAGAAAGGAACTCAGTTTGGTACACCATGCACTGAGAGATTGCTTAAGCCCGTAAATGGCCTTATAAAATCGACAAGCTCGTAGTAGATTTGCTGTTATAGTAAAGTTGGGAATGCGACATGTAGACTTCCTTTGTGAGATTGTCATTTAGGAAAGCATCGAGAACATCAAGCTGCTTAATTGGCCAATGATAGGTGAGGGCAAGGGTGAGCCCAATGCAAATAGTTGGTGGCTTCATAACTGGACTAAAAGTCTCAAACTAAGCTAGGCCATAAGTCTATTGGAAGCCTTTAGCAACCAAGCGAGCTTTGTGCCATTCAAGAGACCCATTGGATTTGAATTTAAGCTTATAAACCCACTGGCAACCAATAAGGAAGTTGTCGGGAGGTAGTGGAACTAGAGACCAAGTACCATTGGGGGAAAGAGCTTCAAGTTCAATGTCTATGGCATGTTTCCAATTTCGAGATGATAGAGCTTTCAAGACACATGATGGTTCTAAAAAATCATATGCTAAAAAAGAGCAACCATGAGAATCTTCGGCTTGAAAATTCATGCTTTAGACCATGTTAGGATAGGATGAGTGTTAGTTGAGGCAAGATGAACAAGCTCCTACAGACCCATGTTGGGCGAAGGAAGGGCAATTTGAAGATTGGTAGTAGCAGAGGATGAAAATAGTGGCTGATAGGTTGAGATTGGATCATCAGGTACAACACAGGAGGATTGTAAGGTTTCTAGAAATAGAGGCTTTAGTTGAGCAAGATGGTGCAGCAGAAAAGATCGAAAGAGGAGCTAAATTTGATGCTACAAATGTTTTTGGACCTAATGATGCAGTAGCAAAATTCGCTAAATGGAAACAAAGATTTTTCAAAAACTACATGCCTAGACACATAAGTGGCCGAAGGTATTTGAAAACAGAGACACCATTTGTGGGGGGTGCTACAACCTAAGAAAACACATAGCAAAGATCAAAACTCTAGCTTATGCTTTGTTTAGGGTCGAAGGTAAGGATAGCAAGCACAACCAAAAGTCCAAAGATGATCAAGACCTGGTTCTTTGTTGTAGAGTAGCATATAAGGAGATTTGTTATGCAACATACGTGTTGATCAAGTATATGTTGGTGAGAAATGCATACAACCAAGAATACAAGGGCATGGCACAATGGGCTAGCAAGGTCATGTTTACACTCGGCATGTCCATTTTGTTGAGGTGTATATGGACAAGAAACATGGTGAATAATACCAGCAAGTACAAGTGTTGATGATATGGATTGAAATTCACCACCCGAATTACTTTGGAATATTATAATTTCTAATTTGAACTAAGTTTTGATTAAAGTCTAGAACAACTTGAAATATTTAACAGTCTCATCCTTTGTTCGCAGCAAATACAACCAAGTAAAACGAGAATAGTCATCTACAAACAAAAGAAAATAACAAGTACCTATTAAAGATAAAATAGTGGCAGGGCCCCAAAGATCAAACTGAATAACTCAAATGGGCGAGATGCATTAGAATTTGATAAACTAAATGGCAATTTATGACTTTTAGCGACACAACAAGAATTACATATTGAATATGGTAAACTAGATAAAGAAACTATTGAAAATAACTAAGAAATGTCATGTAAAACCTTATTCGAAGGGTGACCTAACCGTTAATGCCATAGCTGAAACAAAACTTGACATGTGAAAGACACCGAGGATGAAACAAAGCTTGTTAAACAAAAACCAGACTCATTAGAAAGTGGTCATTGGTATATCCCATGCTCAAGAAGACCCCATAGAAGGACTTGCTTCGTAGCTTGATCCTTCACAAGAAAATGAGTAGGGTGAAACTCAATAAGAACATTATTGGAGCTACAAAACTAATATATGTTGACCAATTGTTTGGAGATATTAGGTGCATGTAACACATGATTCATGGAAAGAGGGTGAATGGGCGAATGAATCAAACTAGAACCATGATGTGCAATAGAGGTGTGCATACCATTGCTGACCAAGACCTGATCAAAACCATGATATGGAGTTGGTTCTTACAAAGAATTGAAGTTGGGAATAAGATGGTGCGTGGCGCCAAAGTCCATTTACCAAGCATTATCATTAGCAATTTCAAGAGTAGCTTGAGCTAAGAAGTATGTAGCTGCAACAGAAGTGGATTGGTCAGAGGTGGTGTTTGGATTGCTTGTGGATAAAACGAGACATTTAGGCATTGAAAACAATTCGGTGTTATGTGACCTTGCTTGCCACATATTTGACATGTAGGATGATTTTTTGATGAATGCCAGCTAGTAGTAGAGGGTGGTGGAGCTGATTTTGGTGCTCAACCAAAAAAACTAGGAAGAGCAGATCCAAGAGAAGGTGATTGTTGAAGAAGAGATTGAAAGCTAATAAATTGATTGGCTGAAATAGATAAGTGAAAATCCTATTTCAAGTTGGTGAAGAAGGCATCATTGGCTTGAGGCATATTGAGGATATCCACCGCATTTTGACACTGTAGACAAAGATCATAGGTCATTAGTTGACTATGAGCTTCATGAAGAGAGGGAGGCATAGGGTGAGTCTGCAAGGATGTCACTAGAGAGTTGTATTCTGCCCCAAGTCTTTAATAAAAGTAGAGTAAGTGGCCACAAGCAAGAACTATTTCTCCAATGGAGGTAGTTGATCAATCATTTTCTTGAGTCATAGAACGTATTCATGAGCACTTAACCCATCCTTCCAAACTGATTATAGAGCTAGGCGTAGCTCGACTATGCAAGTTTGGGAAGTAGACTAATACGTTGGCGAGAGAAGTCCAAATCTCTGATGCTTTGGAAAAGGCAACAATCTAGGTTAGCATGGACTCAGACAGAGAATTATAAATCCAAATCATAACCAATCAATTCTATCACTCCCAGACGATGAACATCGAATTTGGAGAAGATTTTGAGCATTCAAGCAATGAGGAGGAACTAGCTTTGATTCATCTAGATAATCTTCAAAGTCATGCACAATTATGATATTCAGTAACCCAACTCATAACCAATCAATTATATCACTCCCAGGCGATAGACATCGGATTTGGGGAAGATTGTGGACATCCAAGCAGCAAGGAGGAACTGACTTTGATTCATCAAGATAATCTTCAAAGTCATGCACAATTATGATGTTCAGTGACTAATTCTTCCAGAGCAAGTAGTTGGTTCAATCGAATTTGATGATAGAGGTTGGTTTAGCGAAGGTAATTGTGGCTGTGAGATCTAGAGATCTCTGTTGTTGTAGTTGTAGAGGATGAGGAAGTGGATGAAGAGTGACTCATTTTTTGTTTGAAGAGAGCTCTCTTTTATGGCTTTAATACCATAAAAGGTTTTATGAACCGAGAGAGTTGAAGAAAAAGCAGAAGAGAGCCACCGATAGAAGACATTAAAAGCAGAAAAAATAGAGCAAGAAAGAAGACGACTAAGAGAAAGAATCATATTCTCTGTTCTATTTTTAAATTGTACGATTGTGTATAAATAGAGAAATTGTCATCAACTTGTATCAACATGTCGCTCTACTATTGGATAGTTCTAATCTATAACAACCTGTACACATGGCACACTACAATTGGGTAGATCCAATCTGAAACCATACTCTAACAACTTCTGATTCTGAGACCTCTAATAGTTTTTGATTTGAGAATCTGTTCTCTAACAATCCGTAACAACTTCCAACAACTTTGGCATCTTCTAGCAGTTGCTATGTGGTTTCCATACCCTTAATGTGGTTAAGAACTAATCACAAGCAGACGCCCTTAATAATGTTCATGCTTTATCAACTTTATATTGAATTAGATGTTGTTTCAGCATGAAATGGCATGTTGATGTCGTTTGATTTTTCAAATTAATATTTTAAAACCTTTTAAAAATAATTAATTTTGGTTTTAGCAAGTTAAAATTTCACCAGAGCGCTCTGGTAGAATTCTTTTAGCGCACTAGAAGTTGCAGAGTGCTAATTAAAGTGATTGTCTGTAGCGTCTCCTAGGTACGTGTTAGTTTTTGTGTTTTAGATTTGGTTCCTTCATTTTGAATTTCATTTACTCTTAAAGTATACAATTTTCAAAGATTATCAAGAGAGTTTTTTTGGTAGAAAATCAAGTTTTATGTAGGGCTTTGACAAAGAAAAAAAAAACAGAGAATAAGAATAAAATAATCAAACATCTATCAAATGTAGTTTGTTCAATAGTTAAAATCTCAATCTTCAACTGTTACTTGGGATATTATTTTTTTTATTTTTTGTTTCAAATCAGACATTTTTTGAGATTTTGTGGTGATTCCACGTGAACAAACGCTAAAGTATTGATGGGATTTCCATTGTGATTTTTGAATCAAAGCAACCCCCTAAAGATTGCTAAACACTTTTCCAAGAGTTGTTGGGTAAAAATTTCGGATATTTTTAGGTTTCCAATTTTGCTTGTATGTATCAATATCAAATCTTTTTCTCAAGCGATAATTTGATTTGATTCAATTTCAAGAGAGCTTAATGATTTTCATATATTTGCTCACTTGTTCATCAAATTATATACTTTTGAGTGTGAATATCAAGATTGAGGTTTTTATAAATACTTTAAATGATGATATTTGGGTTTCAAATAAGCTAAGAATTTTTTCTTTTTTGTTTTTTGAAAATCTCGTATTTGGGCATTTGTGCTTCATATTTTGAACGGCGTTATACATTATTTTGATTTGCTTTCTACTATTGTAATACCTCAAGAATACACATATATTATATAACATATAAAGTAATATGCAATATATTATATAATATAAATAGATGTAACTTATAAATATTATATTGGTCTTCCCCTGTTAACAGACTCGCTAAATTACTATTAAGCGCCATTAGACATCAAATTGGCCGATTAAGCACATTAAATCATAAATTATAAAACATGTAGAGAAAAGTGAGTTGGGATGTTACCTTTTCAATACATGAACAATCGTTCCAAACTTTGGCTTTTTGGTACAAGTTCAATTTGCACTAATTCCCACGTGAAATACGGCCAAGGGCATCAATTAGTGCATAACAATCGTAAGTGGACACATCAGGTTCATTTATGGATTCATCTTACCTCAATCATTGGCCAATAAGATTTATGAATATTCACTGAAAATAGAGGACGACAACAAGATTGTGAACTTCAATCATGTTTAAAATGATATATAGTGTATTAATTACAAAATTTCATGAAATACGAACTAGTGAAATGAAATTTATAGCTAGTTTTGATCAATATACCTCAAGTGCTTGCAAATGATGTTCCTTTCCCTCATATTTTAAGGCAACTCAAATCCAACAACAAGTGCATTTTTTTCTCTCCCAAATCAAGGTAATCTGTAATTTAAACCCTTTTAAACCTCATTCAAACACTAATAAGTCTATCAATTACTAAACATATGCAACACATCATATTTATAAGATTAGTCCAAAAAAAAAATCTCAAATGTTATGATGTCCTCAATTCCTCTTTCTATTTATCAGATTGTTTTTTTTCCTTACACGAATCTATTGTTTGGCAGATAAAACAATTGAATACAAAGACAAGTTTTGTGCCCAAGATGTTAAGAAGATTCAAACAACAAACATAACAAAGATTGTCATGTGGCAATGTTTGCCACCACCGTTGGGACCAATAGTAGGAATTTCACACATCAACATGTAGAGGGAACTTATAATTTCACAAACATGCCAAGATCATGTGCCCAAACCTCTTCATATGGCAGAAATCATGAGTCAAATACAACCTTACTAAGATGAATCATGAGTTGCATAAATAGTGCCCTTCACCAACCAACATTTAATGTATTTTCTATTTCTCTAAGTAAGTGAGCATGAGCTCATGAGTAATTGAGCATCTCCATACACCTTAGATGTAACACCCCAATTCTCAGTCTTTCATTTGTATCATGTCTGGGTCACACATGGATAAGCATGTCCATAAGTCATTAAATATCGACACATATATTATCTGTCGAGAATCGAGACATTACTTTTCTCACATTCAATTCTCATTAAACACCTTCTGGACATACAACATCCCATGCAAATCACTCGTTGGTCTCTTAGACATACCAAGAGTTGTCTCATGTACTAACGAGAAGATAATTAAACAATTTAGTCATCAAATTTCAAAGTTTAAACTCTCCAATATTTGAAATGAAACCTCTAAATAAAATCTCTAAATCATGGCTCATGTGGTCGAAATCCAAATCATAAAGAGAATCAACAATTAATTTAATCTGGAGGACCATATGTCCAGTCTAAATCAAATACTAAAAATGAAAATCACATGACAACCTTCCCAACAAGGTTTGCAGCTAATTATACAACACTTAGTAGTGTTGTCGATCTACAACGCTTCAAGGGTTACCTAAAATGGAAAGGTAGGATAAGCTCAAGAGCCCAGTGGATCATACACAATATATCCGTAGTATTATTCAAGTCAAAATATCAAACATGCAAACACTTGACATATATTAGACATTTTAAACATTCAGTTGTTTATCAATTGTTAATTTGACAGAAAGGATTTACCCCAGTGTTCTCTCATCATCCTCATATCAAGAAAATAAGAAAAATGCATTATATACCATATTCTTAAGGGCTAATGGGGCACACTCATTACCCAACTTGTAACTAGGGTCATACCCATCACTCCATCAACAAAGAGCTAGGTTCACCCCCATCATTCTATCATTGATAATTAGGGGCTAATCCATCATTCTATCTATGAGAACACCCACTGTGATCCTCCTTAGATAACAACATCAGTATGTGGTTTAGTCTTAATTTAACTTTAGTTAAGGTTACACAATCATTCATCTCATCATGTTAAGCATGGAAAGTATATGAAAGCAAGTAAGCAATGAACATGGATACAAAAATCAGGTTTTACATCATCAAACCAATAGAAGGCATCATAATATCAAATCAATGTCTAATTGCACCCTAGCATGCTTCTAAGCATTCATAATAGAGTAAAAAATCATCATATTCAACAAGATTAAAGAACAAGGTAATCATCCCTACTTGTTATTCGTATCCCTTGGGCACTCATCTAGTTGCCTTGTTTAGTTTCAAATCCTCACCCATGTGATTTAGTGTATTATCCTTATCAGTATAAACATTCACGTAGTTTTTAACTCATAGAACAATTATTCACTAAAAATATGTTGTGTGATAATCAAATGGGTTATAGTGTGTCCACGAGACTCAAAAAAAAATAACTTTCATCGTGTTATCGCAGTAGGCTAGTGTAACCTGAGAGGAATGTTTTGTGTACAATGCATTACTGCGATCATCACCACAGTTTCACATGATTTCTAGAAAAGTGCTCTTATACCTCTCAGTTTCTCTTGTATATAGGTTTTGATACACTAAACTTAGATTCAAAAACATGTTTTACATTGAATAGAAATGTATTATACCTTGTTCCCGCTAACTACTTCTCTTGTTCACCTAGTTGGAATACTTTTAAATACTTTATGTGCACAAGTTTATCAAAAAGAGTACACTTGATCTCAGGGTATGTGCACACGGTGGTAGTAAACGTGAACTAAGGGGAAAACAAATGTATTACCTATCTGCAGTAGTATTACTATTCGGATTCTTCCCCAACAACATCGTTCTCCTTCTATCGATGCTTGTAAGATAGTTCAGAATGGTTGGGATTGAGTGTATTCAGTTCAGGATGTGTGTGGGAGGAGGGGAGGGAACTACAAAAAAACGACAAGGGCTTGTTTCATGAGCAAAGGAGAGTGGCTACAGAAAGGGTTCATGATTAGGGTTCTGTGCACACATATGTATATATATACATACATACATACATACATACACACACACATATATATATATATACACAGTTAAGGTTTTCGGTGCAGGTTGACGCATTCCCATTTCTGGTTTGCAATCGCAAGACCGCGATCTTAACATGTTCCTAATTATAAGATCGCAATTGCACGTCCTTGCCAAAAATCCCGAATTTCTTGACGCAAGACCCCAGTCAAACTCAAGCAGAGGATATCTCAAACTCAAACCCCTGTTACACCATTACCACCAGTACAATGCCCTAAGAATAACCCAAATCTATGAAGCATAAACTGAGAACAAACCTCTCGAAGATAGGTGCTTACTCACCCAAAAATTCAAAATTTGAAACCCTATAATCAACCCTCTTTCAAGTCATTTTTGAACTTGTTCTTGACCACATTAAACATTACACCTAGCTTTAGAATGTGCCCAAAAATATAGCTTCAGAATGCAATAAGAATGAAATAAAATGATGACCCAAGTAAGGAGAACCAAATGCAAAAAATTGGTTATCAATACGATATCTCACTTGTTATTCTGTGTAGTCCATGAGATAATAATATGTCATTTTGATCTTGAAACTTAGAACATCTTAAACTGAAACCCCTGTTACATCATATGGCCCAAAGAGAGAAACCAAACAAGCCCAGGAAGCAACATTTGCATTAACTTCCTACACCTTCATGGAACACTAGTGTGAAACGCACAACACAGAGATTTTTTTTTTTTGGCTCTAAACACCTTTTTATTAGTCAATGCTAGGAAACATAAAAGTATGATTTTATTGAGCAAAAGTGAACCATAAACATATATTACGACCTGAATTAAGTATACAACTTGGTTTAATGAATATAAATTAAAAATCGATAACTGCATAAACGTAGATGAAACTAGACACACATTAAGAAGGTGTAGCAACCAAGAAAAACTCGTTGCTTTCAGCATACAATCACTAAGGTAGAAGTAATTTCTTATTTATATGCTTTCTAACTATATATATATTGTGCATGAAATGGCCAAGGTGTAATCTTGAAAAACAGTTGATTGTTGTGTGATGAAATATCTAAGTATCATTTGAAATAGGTGGTTATGATAATGATGACATGATTTATTGGTATGTTGCATGCTATATCCATGCACATGAGACCATGATAGATTTTGAACATGTATACAAGTCATAGTTTATGCGTTGATTCTCAATGCTTGAAAATAGAATGCATATGAAATGATAAGTTTGCATAAATTACCATGATTGCATGACTATTTGCATGAAACACATGTGTAAGCAACAAAATGAGATTATATGATGCATGTTGAGAAAAATCTTAGTGCAACATGCTTATTGATAATCATCTATTGATTACCATGCATTATATTAATCTGTTGCACGACTGTACATAAAATAATGATTAACAAGATAATAAACGACTTTAAAGGGTGGTTGGTCTAAGGACAATCATTAGTGGTTTACATAATAAGCACTCACATTGGAGATGGATGTGATCACACATACGAAAATGATTGTGCCTCACATATCTTCCTAGTCTGCTTAAAGTGCCAATAGTCATTCAAACATACAACCCTTGATACTAGTGATGTTTCTATAGGGTTGACGTGGCCATGGCTATGAGAATCACCTAAAGTCTGCCACCCTACCTTGACTAACTAAAACATACAATGATGTTTGTATCACCTAATCTATTGTAGTGGTCACTTGCGTGATTTGTTTGTACATACTATTAGATTGACTATAGATATGAATGATCCACTAGGCTTGTAGATTGATGTGTGTGATGTCTTTTCTTCTTTTTGTTTATCACTTCAGATTCATTACTAGGATGTAACTGAATGAATGATCCATGTTTGATGTAATTTTTGTACCCTAGAAGAAAGAGCAATAACCTTGATGGGGCACACCAAAAAGAGGCAACTTTGGAAACATTCATCATGAGACATTGTCATGGATCTATCATTACCAAGAATGTGTACAATTTTTAGAAACATGGGGCAAAACAACTTTAGTGTCAGAGCTCTGTTATTAGAAACATGGGGCAAAACAATTGGTGGGTAGGCATTAATCTTTTTTTGATGTATAAGAGTATACCATTAAAAGAGAATGGATGAGTTTATGACTTAGGGCATAGGTTAAAGAATGAAAACTGTTTGAGCCTTGCTTGGTTAGAATCAAGATTAAGAAGAACATGCATTGACAATCCTCTCTTAGTATGAGACTTGTAAGAGTTTGATAATGCAAAGAAATCTTTGTCCTGGTGACTAACAAGCCATGGATGGAGAGTGGCTGACAACTTTGGAAATGTTTCTGATCATGCATTTGATTGATATGAGAATTCTGGATGCGTGAGAACTTGGAAGGCCTTTGTCATCAGGACATTTGTGAAATTCTTAAGTTGTAGTGGCAATTCTTTATGGATGCTCAACCAATAGGTGATATTGGTATGACACTTCAAAACCCTAATCAACAGAAGCTTGGGTTCTACTACGCTAGCATGATTATTGTTGCAGGAGTGTAAGAATGATTGCTAATATTGTATTTCATTTTTCTTATGTATGTTTCATTACTATGGCATCCAAATCGAATATCCAAATGAAATACCTAATTACCCAAAGTCACCCATCGGAGATAACCACTCTTTGTCAAGACTTGGTGAGTATTGTGGGAGAAAACTGAGATAAAGGTTTCTAAGTTTGTGGTATTAAACAAATGAGATAACTAAAGAGTGAAGAATGTCACCAAAGTCTTGACCAACATATCATTTAGGAGTGAGAATGAAATGACAAAAGTAAGCTAATTGCACAGCCTATGAACTTATAATTTGAGTAAGTTTTCTTTAATGTTTTCTTTTAATTTGGATGATGAAATGAAGGTTCAATAGGGGACTTCATGATTGATAATCGTTCATTGTATGTGAATTCATGATCTCTAGAGAGTATAAGCTTGAACTACATGAGGAAAGAAGAATACGCTACCCAAAACTATGAAGAAAATTATCATTAGTGCATTGTTGCACAGAGTAGTGAGTTCACTAATGAAGGTTGAGCCTCCATGACAAAATCTCATGAATTTCAGGAATTTGTGCATCTTCAAACATAGGTTAGGGACAAGTACACCCCAAATGACCTTGGATACATAGGAGGCATGGTTAGGGAAGAGGAATATGTTGAATTGAGCAGGAAGAATAAAATAGGAGGCCTGTTATAACACACACACACACACACACATACACACACACACACACACACACATATATATATATATATGAACTCGATTATCTAAGGTTTTGCACACTATGAGTAGTTTTTGGACATTGTATAAATGTGTTCTACATGAACTTTATGTTTAATTGGGTGTATTCTATGTTGGAATTGCATAATGATTTTTTTGTAGCTTTATCAAAAATCATGGTGTTGCATATGTGGAATTGCTTCGAGTTTCTGAGGCTCTACTAAGACTCCTTCAAATATATGGATCTAGATTTGTGCTACTGAACTAGGTCTGCTAGGTAGTGACCTTAAGATGTAATACCCTAAAATTTTGAACTAAATGAAATGAGATAATAAATGAAGTCCAATTCATTTCTAGAATCAATTAGCAAGTCCAAATTTGCTCAAAAACCTCTCAGGGGAGTAAAATTTAAGAAGAGGGAATGAAATAAAGTGAAGTGAACACCTCGAATGGCCTAGGCACCTAAAATTCATTTCATTTGCACAATTAAGGGATCATTTACTTGGTATGCATTAAGGGAATTTAAATTAGGAAAGAAAATGGGGAAAAACCTAGCCAATTAAAAGATATGAAGTTTTATTAAATTCATGTGATGCCAAAAGTACTAAAATCCTAGCCAAATGAGATATATGAATTTATTGTAAATTCATGTGGACCCAAAAAGGTGCAATCACACCTAAGCATGTGCAAGTCACATAAGTGATAATGCCATAATTATGTAAACCATGCCTTATATATATACAAGTAAACCATCCATGGTGAATTAGAAGCCCTAAAAGAATGATTTCATGTACCAAGCTAAAATGATCATGTACACCCAAACCATACACACGCCCTAAAACGTCTACCCTCTTGTGTGTGTGCGCACACATGTGACAAACCCAATTAGAAGTTTCTAAACATGATTTGTACTCATAAACAAATCCTAGCCATTACACATGCTCCCATAAACCAAATTAGAAGCCTCACAAGTGAAAACCCACAATGGCACCAAGAATCAAAAAGATTTCCATGCAAATTGGCTAGATTGCCCTTTTGGTGTGCCAACTCTAAATGGAACCAATATTAGAAGTTTCCTTGCTCATGAACTAATATGATTTGATTTCAAATTCATACACCTCAGCCTCAGAAATAAATACAACCCGTGGGCCTAATACACAGATGGCATGATGTTCCAAAAATGGGAGTTTGCATATTCTTGTGACTTGACACCCAAGTACGGATAAGCTAGCAAAGATTATTGATACACTTGCTAAATTGAGTGATACACTTGCTAAATTGAATTAAGAAGTTACTATGATCTATTAGGGATGTCCCAAATCAGATTAGAAGCATTCTAAATCTTTTTTGTGCTCACATATAATTAGGAAACCTAATGAGGATCATATCTTTGGAATATGAAACCCTAATTCCGAAACTTGCCAAACCGTTCTCACTTTAGAATATAGGAAAGATACACATGCAAACCGTCCCATTGTGAGTATGGAAAGGATTTCTTGTGTTTGTGTGTGTTGTCCAAGCCATCCCCCTTGCTCATGAAACTCTATCTAAAGGCCCACTATGCTCACATTTTTCTTTGTTCCAAAGTAAGAGCGTATTAGTTCCTTGTGATTTTCTCTAGCCCTCTTCTTGGCACCCCCTTAGTTCTGAAGTGATCTTCAACTATTCTTGAGTGCTTTGGTATTTAATTGAGTGTTTTTTAGTTGTCTTTGAGTGCTAGATGTGTTGAAGAAGGAAAACTCTATCGAAATTTTAATAATCTTTATGTTAAGGTGGAAGCGATTTCTCAAACCTCTATTTTACTTGTTTAGTTTAATACCATGTTCATGTATGCTTGATTTCAGTTTAATATGCATATGTAGGCTTGAAGAATATGATTTAAATTCCAGATTTGCATGTATGTCATGTTAGTTGATCATGAAACCATGCCATGCTTAAATTATAAATGTTTAGGTTTATTTTAAAGCATGATGCGTACCACGTGTTTGCTTTCATGTTTTGAATGTTTATGCGTTAAACATGCTACAATTATTTTATTTATGATTCATGAGGATAAGATTTAATGAAAGATGTTGAGATTAAGAACCACATAGTAAACATGAGGGTCACTGTGGGTGTTCCTTACATATGACTAGTTCACATGGGTGATGTCCCAAAATACTTGAAATATGGGTTAGGCCCTAAGTCCAATGAAGCTTGGCATAAGGAATGTCTTTTACTCAAGGGAGGCATTTTGATAAAAAAAAAAAAACATCAAGGGCCTTGAAACCCTTTTAGTCAAATTTACAACTACAAACAAAATATTGTTTGAAATGCGTAATGATTTACAAGTGCTTGAATTTGAATGTGTTGTTAATCTAAATTAATAATTTAGTTGTTTGAAAAAGATCCACTAGGCTATGTGCTCACTCTTCCTCTCTTATATTTTTAGGGAATTAAATACATGATGATGCATGCTAAAGACTTAAAATACTAGCTTTTAAAAGGTTTCTACATTTATTTTGATGTGAGGACTTCTAGTTCAAATTTTGACGACTTAGAATGTAAGACTACCACTGAAATAAATTCTGTTTCAAGTTATGTACTTGTCCCTTATTTTATTAAATCAATAAAGATTTGAATTTGATTTCTTTTTATCTCTTGTATAATTGTCTTACTGAATTTCATCAATAAACTTTAAGTTGAGTACTCTTGCTTAAGGTATGGGATAAACGAAATGGAAAGTCAAGTTGTGTACTTGTAAAGTAACACCGACTTGACCCACCTTGTGGTTAAGTCCAATTGAAAGTTTCAGGGGTTGGGGTATTGCATAAGACTTTTAGGAATCTTGGATATGTTGAGTAGTAACTAAAGACTTTTTAGGAATCTTGAATTTATTGAGCATCATTGGTTGGTAATGTGGACATCCATGATATCAATGGTTGATACCTATGATGTATATCATATTTGCATAATTTTTAGATTTACTATGATGATACGATATTATATGAGCCTGATTTATCATTTGGCATATTTGCATCTCTATGAATATACAATTTTTAGCATGTACTACTAGTACAGCTAAAAACTTGAAGAACCATGGGCTTAAGTTTTCTTAAAGACCATGAGTTTAATTTTTCTCAAAAAAAAAAAAAAAAAAAAAAAACCTTTTCCTTCCAGCAAAATGACAAAGAAAACGTGAAACCTTTCAAAAAGCCTTATTTATCAGTAAAGCATTCTAAAAAAATTTATATAAAACATGAGTTAATGAAATTAGGCATTAACTTAATAGGATGTTACTATTTTCATTTTTTATCCTTTATTTTTAAAAGATAGTAAACATCACGATATATCAAACTACAAGTGATAATCAAAGTTTATCATACTTAATGCATACATTGGTAAGAAGTCATTCCTAAAATATGAGCTGCCTGATAATAAGTGAGCCCTATCATCATAAAGTCAAGCCCTTTCCAACTATGGCATACATTATAACTTTCCAAAATCACAACAAATATGTTCCACCCAAGGTACAAGCATAAACATGCATAGATTATACAAACATTTCAAACATTAGATGTTTTAACAACATTTTGCTTTATAATCAATCACTAAGTAGGATAGTAAGATGTAAGGTAGTCCATTGTCCACTGCAACCCACAAGAACAAATCCGGTTAGTTGTAGTGTCATGCACATAGCCCTAGATCCTCACGGTACCCACATCCAACCATTGTTCCATTCAAATATACATCAACTCAAACCGAGGTCTCATAGAGGAGGTTTCCACAAAAGATTTCAACTCTTAAACGAAAGCCACACAAGGGAGGTATTTTAGAAACATTCTAATACCGCCACCACAACCACACAAGAAAGGTTTTCAATCAAGAAAAACAAAAATAATATTGATGGGCTACCAAGAGCACCTTAATGTCAACCATCTAAGAAAGTGAATTAGTTGTCTTGATAATGTTTATTATGTAAGCTGATCAGAATATGTCATATAACTTATCGATTGTCTAATGCACTTTTACATCAAATCTCATCATAAATGAATAGGTATAGCATCATACCTCATGGGGAGGTCGCATACTACATATGCATATCCATCATGCTAAGTAAGACGAAAACAATATGCGCATTTTCTAGCGATATCATAATAAAGACTTTCTTCCTATTATGGCCTCTATCATGGCATTTTATAATTAATTCAGCATAAGTATAAATATCATGTCATCATTCAACATCATATCATGATTCAACATACAATATGTGATCATGGAAATGGGTACTCCATTTTCTAACCTGAATCCATTGTCATAGTCTAAGCATGCATGTACAAATTTAGATAAGAAATAAAAATAAAATACACTAGTTTCCACATTGAACACTCGAAACACCACCAAATAAGTAGCGCCTAAATATTGTTACAACGATATCAGTTGTACCAAAGCGTACACAACTATTAGTGCGTTATCATTGTGTTAAGTTATGACCTAAATTAGAGCATTTGCACCAAAATCCATATTATTTTGTCCTCTTGAATCCCCATTAGTTCCCCTAAGACTTAGATGAAACATGTGCAAAATCAACACAACCATAGAACATGCTCATTATTTAGAGATAGTGCAAAGCATTCCATTGTGCAAAATAGCATAGCGCCTTAAGGGTAGTGTAACATACTACATTATTTGCTTTGTATTGTGTGCGTAAGGTAGTAGACTCATTATTCTCTCAATTTCAAGGCCTTTTTCCAATGTCAATTTTATGGGTTATATGATTCATTTTATTTGTATTTTTGTCCTCTACAAGACTTGAATGATTGGGTGTAATACCCTAAAAATTGTATGAAAAGTTGATAAATTAAATCAATTATAATGAAATAAGAAAAATCAACTTTGAGAATTTTATGAAAATTTTGGTGCAATAGAGATATATTTCGACATATAAAAGGGTAAGCAAAAATAGAAAAAAAAAAGTTTTGCGTTGGGCCATCACGATAGTGAAAACGCTACTGCGGTAACACGACGAATTGCGTGAAAATAAAAAGGAGCACACCGAATGACTATCGTAGTAGCGGTAGTCTGTTATCGCAATAGTGCGTAAAAATCCAAAAAAATAGAAATTTCACAAAAAAACTTGCTAAAACACTTGGAAAGCCCCCAAAACCCTAATATTAACACTTACTAATTCTTGCACAAAAATGGGAGAATTAGCAAGTATATGGGAACACCCTAAACTTGCCAATTTTTACACATTAGAACTCTATATAAACCCTGCTTGGGCTTTCATTATCTTCATCACAGTAAGAACTAGACAAGTTCTCTCCTTACTTTCTCTGCCTCTCTCTTGGCATATTTTCTTTCTTTTGCTAAACAACAATTAGAGTAGTAGGAAGGCAGAGTAACAGAGTTTTAGATAAATTTTGTGCTAGAAGTTGAAGGTTCATTAGAAGAGCTTAGATCAAAAAGATTAAGCAATTAAGGTAGATATGATTTTCAATTTTAATTTATTATTTTATTTAAATATGACTTGCATATGTATTATGATTTGGAATATCTATAATCTATCGCTATACATGTCACGTAGAATATGTATGCTTCGACCTACATGAATATAACACCCTGGAATTTTATGAAAGCGTTACTTCACGAGTAAATATAAAATAAAATATCATTTTTGTAAAAAAAGAGAATTTCAAATAAAATAACAAAAAGAAAAAGAAAAATGAAATAAACAATAGTTTTTATGAAAATAATAATAATAATATTAATAATAATAATAATAATAATAATAATAATAATAATAATAATAATAATAATAATAATAATAAAATATAGATTTTAGAATTAATAATATTTTAGAAAAAAGAAATAAATGATTTAAAAATCATATTTATTGAAATATAGAAATAGACTATGATTTGAAAACAATAAATAAAAGATATATTTAAATAAATGCTATGAGTGCAAATTAATTAAAATAAATTAAATAATGAATTAAAGTGGAGATTGGTTATTTGACCATTATATATATATATACACGATATTCGTGTGAGCGCGATGAGCGAGTGCTAAGATGCGACTGGTGCATGTGTGCACGTCGCTTTGCGAAAAGAAAATAAATAAATAGATAAATAAATCTTGAATGAAAAGAAAAAAAAATTGAAATCATGAAAGAAATTTTGATCGAAAGGAAGAGAGAAAATCTGAAAAATCTGGAAATTTCATGAAAGAAGAAGAATCAAAAATTGAAGAGGAATATGGAAACTAGAAGAATGAAGAAAGATGGAAAGAAAATCCGGAAATTTCTTGATTTGGGGATTGAAGTTGGACAAGCTACAAGAACAAAGAACGATTTGAGAAAATCTATTAAAAATGAAATTAGGGCTTTCGATTTTGGTGTTGGTCTTGTTGGACAAACAGCAAGAGTGAAGACGAAGGTGATTGAAGAGGCAAAGAACGAAGAGCTGAAAGTTGAATGAAAAGGGAAGCTAGATTTCAAGATTTGGGGGCTTGATTTCATTTTGATTTGGGGGTTTTGATGTGTTCCATGATTTGGGACTTTCGGTGATTTGTGCATTTTTAGATTTAGATCAAAGATGGATTGGGGTTTTGATGGATGTTAGTGTTGAACGATGGAAGAAGAAAAACGAAGAACAGAGCAAGAAGAGGAATCTTGATTTCGTTTTGTATCTGCAGCTGGTGTGTGTGTTTTGATTTGGGGCTGTTGGTGTGTTTTTTTATGAAGAAGAGGAGTTGCTGCCATGGTGGACAAATGGACGAAGAATGAAGAGGAAAAACCCAGTTGTTGTGTTGGGTTGGAAGGAAGAACGAAGAAACGATGAACGACGAACAAGGTTTTATAATTTAGGGCTTGAACATGACTTGTGATATGTGTGTGTGATGATCGTGAAGTACTAACGAGAAACCAGAATTTTTTGGTTTGTGAGTGGTTTGGCGGTGGATTTTGGTTTCTTTTGTTGTTGGCCGTGAAGAATGGAAAAACAGAGGATGAAGAAGCTGCTGCAAATTCGTGCAAGAAGAAAAAAAATCAGCAACTGATTTGTTGTTGTTGTTGTTGTAATGTACGTTGGAGAAGAAGGAATTTCGTTGTTGTCCATGATAAAAAATTTGCAACTACAATGTAGGTTCTTCATTCATCGTCGTTTGCGCGACGAACACGACGAGTAATGTCTGAGCTTCAGACTTAAATCTGAAATGTATAATATTTTTAATTTTGATTTTAAATTCTAGATATTTAAAAATTAATTATATTTTTTTGATTTTGATGCACAAAATGAAAAACAATTAGAAATTGGAACTCTCGGTGGTTGGAAATAGGATGATGAAGACTTATTCAATATTTTGTTATAATATTATTTTGATGCTTGTAGATTTTTGAATGAAATAGGATATCAGAGTTTGCAGTTTCAGAGATTAGGAATTAAATTTTATTGGAAGTTGGATGCTACTAGTAAATATTAGAATTCTTTTTATTCAAATAGAAATTAGTTAAATCATTTAAGAAAAAGTCTTAAGATTAAATAATTTTATTTTGAAACTTAAAATTTAAGAAATCTATAATTTAGATTTAATATCTTGAAGATAAATAATTTATTTTAAAAGATGTAGTTTATGGATTTTTATGCGATAAATTGGAAATTTGAAACTTAGTTCAAATATTAGATATTAAAAAAAAAATCTTATTTCAGGTGAAATGAAATTTTTTGAACATAAGAGAATCATTTTTAGAATCCAAATTCAAGTCTAAGCATTTTTAAATTATTAGTCTGGATCTAAATAAATTATCTTATTGTTAATGGGGTATAAAAGCTTAAAAATTAATTATGAGAGTTTTGTTTTTAGATTAAAAGTTTAAATTAATAAATTTGTTATTTTTATAAAATATAAGCTTAGAAGTATTTTTGAACTAAATTTGGATAAACACTGAAGATCTAGAAATAAATAAAAAATAATTTTTATTTTAGTTTTAGAAACCTTATTTTGATCCGAATAAAATTAGTTGAAATTAATATTTAGATATTTAGACTTTATGATCATTTTAGAAATTATTTAAGCTTAAAAATATTATTGGATGAAATTGAATGTGAGTTAAGAAACTTAAAAATTTTTATTGATTGTTAAATTTCAGATTTTTACATTTTAAAGTATCGAATAGCTTGAAGGAAAGCAAGGTAGGCCCTGAAGATCTGCAGAGTCAAGTGGGCGTGATTTCTTTGCTTATATGTATTATATAGATTTAAAAATTTGAAACATTGTTTGAATAGTTCTAGATCATTAGAATTTTATTATAAAATTGCTTGCATTTGTTTGATGTACTTGATGACGACTCTTTCATTTTACGCATAAATATTTTATGACATAGATGAATAGGAGAAATGCATTAGATAGCATTAGTTATTCATTTGACTATCATGTAGATTGCATTTTATGACATTTGTTATTTATTTAGACTACTATTGCATTGTATGCATAATTTGATTAATTATCTATTGGATTGTGAACTGTTTGAGTGTGATTGAATTTGTATGTGAAACTAAAATAAGATGATGGTTGTTAAGAATCCATGTATCGGTGCGATCGACGAGCCTAAAGTAGATCGAGGTGGTATCTCCTATTTGCCACTGCTTGAGATCGACAAGCTACAAGGCGGATCGTAGGTATTTCCAACTTTGTGCTGCCTGTGACAGCTAGAAGTCTTTGGGAGACGGTATGAGCTGCAGTAAGTACTCTCTCTTAGATTGTGATACTGATGACTTGGCTGATTTTAGATGGTACTTGAGACCTTCCTTGATTTGATGAGATCATGGGGAATACTGAGAGTCATCTCAACACTATTCTAGTCTTAGATTACAACTAAAACAAATGAATGTTTGAAATGCCCACTCTTTGAAAATGCTTGTAATGTTTTGAATTTTAGTCTGTATAATGCGTGTGATGTGTAGGAATGATCCACTGGGCTTTCGAGCTCACTCCCATTTCATTTTTTTAGGAACACATAGACGTCGTGTGCAGTAGCCTACGTCAAAAGACTTTCACCTTTCGTTGAAAACCTCATGGGGGAGGTTATCTAGAATAGGAGGATGTAGAGGTTGTATGTTACTTATTTTAATTGTGACAAAATTGGATGTATGCCTTTCATTTGATTTTGATTTCACTATATTTTAGTTTTGGATTTGAGATGATCAAGTTAATATAAAACAATTTTAATGATTTCATCCGTTGTCGCATTTACTTTGACAATTTTTCCTTTTTATTACATGAATTTCCAGTGAAATGATTTGAAATTTTGATTTTTAGTTTGCTTCATCTAACTGAGTATTTAGAGAAGTTTTGTTGCGTAATTTGGAATTTATGATTTGTGATTTGTAATTAATGATTCATGATTTTAGACTTTCTATCAAGAACTTGAATTGAAGAAAATAATTTTGACAAAAAGAAATTTTCAGTAGCATTTCGATTCTCAACGGGTGACGACTCATACTCGTAATGGGAGGTCCAATTGAGGATCAGGGTGTTCAATGAATAAGGATGCATGATTTGTGATGTTATGTCCCATGTTATGATATTATTATGCTTACATGTTTAATTAATGTTTATTATTAGTTTACATACATGAATGTTATGCTTTACATATAGAAAAGATTAATTATGATTCTAACCACGTACCTGCGTAGTATCCCACTGGGGATTACTGTGGGTGTTTTTAAGACTAAAATGATGGGGTTCGTCCCTAGCTCAACCCAAATACTTGGATAATAGGTAAGATCCTAGATGCAATGGAAGTTGGCATAAAGATTGCCCTTTCCTTCCTTGATATGAAGAATGTCGAGGTTGACCTCTTTTGGTCTTAACTATAACTGTTAAACAATGAATTGATTAAATCTTTCAGGAAATTGATAAATTAATGCTACATAGGAGTCACTTAGAATATTTTCCTTAGAAATTTTATTAAAGTTTAAGACATGTTGGCCCAATTTTGTTATTTGAAATTAATTCCATTCTAATAAAAAATTCGAGGGTTTTGTATCTTTTGATTGAATTTATAAAATCAAATTATTTTCTTAAGATATATTGTTTCCTTATTGTGATATGTTTATGAGTTAATGTTATTCTATAGATCCTAGATATTTGGGACTAAAATGAAAGAAAGAAACAAAGTAATGCCAGCCCGTTTCCTGGCTGAGTGGTGTGGTCTTCGTATGAAAGATTCAGAGAAGGTGGGGTATTACAAAGGTGGTATTGGAGCCTAGGTTATAGATGCCTTGGGTAGATTTAGAGAGAGTTGACTGATGAGGTACCTTTACTGTAACAACACGCCTCCCCCGAATCTTTTATTACACATGGGCCACACCACTCGGCTAGGAGGTAGGCCTGCGTTATATTATTTCATTTTTTCCATTTTAGTCCCAAATCTTTGGAATTTCCTAAGTCACATTAACTCATAAACATTCTCAAATAGATATCAAGAGATCTTAAGAAAATAATTAAATATTATTAATTAAACAAAAAAGGTACAAAATCTCGAATGGTAATTATAGCGAAAATAATCTTAATACTTGAACAAAATTGGGTCAATATGCCCTATAATCAATAAAATTTCTAAGAAAATATTCTAAGAAATAATGTCTATGTGACATTCATATAGTCTTTGATTTTCAATTCCCTAAAACATTAAAAAATAGAAGGGTAAGCATAAAGCCTAGTGGATTATTCTAAATATTTAAATCATTATTTAAACAAATAAGACAAAAATGTCATACACTTCCAAACATTATATGATTCAATTAATTATTTGCTTAACAGTTGTTGATAAGACCAAAAGGAGTCAACCTCGGTGTTCTTATCAAAATTCATATCAAAGGAGGAAAGGGCAATCTTTATGCCATTTTCCAATAGATCTAGGGTCCAACCCATTATCCAAGACTTTTTGGGTCTTACCCATGTAAACTAGATACAACCCCATCATTTTAATCTTAAGACCATTCACAGCAATCCCCTGGGAGACACTATGTCGGTATATGGTTATAAATCTTTATTAATCTTTCTTTAAGTGTAAAATAATTCATCACATATCTAAGATAGGAATTTAACATGTGAATATCGCAATCATCATAGGCATGTTATAGCATATCATCACACATTATGCAACATGAATCATGGATGTTCTAAGTGTGGTTTATTCTAGCATGGCATATTTAATTCAAAATAAATCATGTATATTCAAACAACCACACATTAGAAACCTTATTGAATCAAAATCATAACTTAAAAGTTAAAAATCACTTCTACATCAAATAACTTTAATCCTCAACCTCTTCTGTTGAAGCTTTAACTTCTAGCACAAAATTTGTGCAGAACATTGCCTCAATTGAACCTTCAACTGTTAGCACAAAATTTGTGTAGAACTACATTAATATTACTTTAAATGCTATTTAGAACAACTGACGAAAAAAAAAGATGCCACCAAGGAGGTAGAGAGAGAAAAAAGAGACTTTGTATAGTTCTTGCTACGATGAAGAGAATGGGCAGAGGCGCAGGGTTTTTATAGAATTTAAATGGGTAAGAATTGACAAGTTTGGGGTGTTCCCAACACAAGAAACTTGCCAAATCTTCATATTTGGACACAGGGATTAGCAATTAATTGGAAGCTTTGGGCGCACTTTCTAATTGTATTTCCAAAAATTTTATTTTTTTGAGATTTCAGTCACACTACCGCAATAACGAATTGGGTTACCGTGGTAGTCACACACAACCATTCGTTCTTGGGTTTTTTTTGGGTGACTGTAACACCCCCAGCTCCCGATCTTTCTCACATACGTCTTAGGTGACGTAGTTGTCTCGTATCTTGAGACGTCATTTCTTCCGAGTGCAGTCAGTCCTGCTTTCTATCTGAGAACTGGGGATATTACTTTTTCTTTTCATCATTTTTCACATCTGTTAGTTTCATCAGATCATATCCCAAGGTATAGAGTATAAATACAACAGAAACACAATAATCTCAGTATTTCAAAATAACTGAAAACATTGATTTATAATCAAAGTTACGAACAATTTTGTGGGCTCGATATCCGTATTTTGATAATACAAATACTATCGACTTCTGACATGATCAAATATAGTGGGTCCCAAGCCCTATAATACAGTACATTGACCTGCTAGGGCGATGTCTTCAATAGTTACCTGAAAAAATGATTGGGTGAGCTCAAGAGCCCAGTGGATCATACACAGTACATCCATAGTATTATTTAAACCAAACACTGAACATGCAAACACTTATCATTCATTAGGCATTTCAAACATTTATTTATCAACAGTTGTCGATTAGACGGAAAAGGGTTAACCTTTGTATTCTAGATCTGGGGAGAGAGATCAATTCTGAAACTCAAACCCTTCTCTGGGATCATTTTTGAAACCCAGTTCATTCAGGTGTCAATCATGACAACCAGTTCTAATTCTGTATGGAACACACACGAAGGACATTCGTCCCCCTCGTCGCTACGTGGTTGAAATCTTTGTTTAATCTTCTTTTGGTGAACAGAGCATAATAAAATAAATATTTCATCAATAATTAAACATTTCATCAGCATGACATCATAAATTAATATTTTCATAAATGAAAACAATGACTGTCGATTTCTGATGTAGAAGATCATACAAGATGCAACTACAGAGCATACTCTCTCGGTCATAAATAAATTAAAAATAAAGGAAAATCTTTTACAAATCATTTAGTCAATAACCTTGCATATTTCTAGGCATTCAAACAATGCAAACATCACATATTCAACATTAAAATTCAAATAATACTAGAGAGTAGAGTAATCACTTCCACCTCAATAGTATTTCTCTGAATCCTTGCAGTATTATCTCAACTTGTTTTGAGGCTTTGACCAACAGTCTTCAGGATCTACGTTTCGAAAATGTAATTTAATCGATGTCCATGAACAGTACTATATGAAATAGTACCATATATATGAATAGTGCTAAATAGTAATTGTGAGCAGTACCGTATATATAAACAGTAAACTACGTATGCGTACTAAAATGAACAATGACGTCTCCAATCTTAAATAGAGACTTGAGCAGAGTGATTATACCTGCTTTGATCAGAAAGACCTTCCAATTGCTTCAAAAGAGACACCCAACAGTTGATCTTCACTACTACTATGCAGAAACTGGGGTTTTCCCCTTCCTACTACTATATTTGCTGTCTAAAACAGCTAAAGAATAAGAAAAGAGAAGAGTGTAAGCAAAGGAATTCTTTCTTTCTTGCTGAAATGAATTTTCAGAATGGGGGGGGAGGGGAGGGGGTTTATATAGATTTTTCTGGCAGAGAAAGACGAAATTGTACAGTTGCAAATAATTTGTTACTGTGGCTACAGTGGCTGTTACTGTAGCTACTGTAATCAGCCGAAAGTTATTTTGTCTGTCGACAAAATAGTGATCGTATTTGTGAACAGTACCGTATATTTAAATAGTAACTGCATATTTGAACAATAAATTTTAATTTTTTTTCTTTTTTTTAATTTCGAGTATTACAACACTAAAATTGTGGGTATTACAACCTACCCTCCTTAGAATAAATTTCGTCCTCGAAATTTGTACTTATTTACGTCAATGTTTTTTGGTTAGGTATTGTAGGTGAAGAGACTTGGATATTTGTTTTTCATTTCACTTTCCAGCTCCCACGTTGCGTCTTCCAAATCATGATGTCTCCACAGAACCTTAACAAGTGGAATTTCTTTGGTCCTGAGACTCTGTACCTTACGATCTAATATTCTAATTGTTGGTTCCTCGTAAGTTGCATTGTCTCGAAGTACAACTTCTTCCCAGTGTATGATATATGATGGGTCTGGTTCGTACTTTCGTAACATGGACACATGGAATACGTTATGAATCGAGGACATACGATTTGACAAATCTAGCTCATAGGCACACTCACCAACCTGCTTGAGTATCTCAAATGGGCCGATAAACCTCGGTGCTAGCTTCCCCTTGATTCCAAACCATCTTATCCCTTTCTGTGGACTAATCTTTAGGAAAACT
>JAJIYU010002043.1:0-32249 GCA_030144865.1 Tinospora cordifolia | reverse complement strand
TCCATCATCATCAAAAAACATGAATCATCTTTTCCAAAGTAAGCTGGAAATACCTTCTTGACATCTTCTGCCTGTGCCTTGTGATTCTTTTATGAACTTCAAAGTCTTATTGTTGCCCGTTTGACTTGCAAAACTTCTAAAGACTAACTAACATTGCAAGCTAATTTAGACGTCAGAGGCTTCTTTAAAAACCCACAATGTTTGATCTCTGTTTAAAAATATTTAATCCGATGGGACCACATTGATTTTATATATATATTATTTGCCAAAGATTTAAATGGTTCTTAGACCCAGACAACCTCTTGCAAAAGTGACGTAATGCTGTAAATAATAGACCCAAATGTGGTCCTATCCTTTTTGGGACCCTGCATGAGTTGGACCTTCAATCAAGTACTTTAGAACCTAATCTTTTATATAGGTACTTTAGATCTTGATATCTTGTAAGATCTTATATGGTACATCAAGTGTAGAAATGTCATCTTAGTGATTTCTTCTGTCTACTATGTTTTGCAGTGATCCGCACAGGTAAATTTGCTAAATACGACTATGGACTGCTTGGGAATCTGAAGCGATATGGCCGATCCACGCCTCCGGCATTTGATATTGCAAGCATCCCCAATTTGCTGCCGCTGTGGATGGGCTATGGAGGTAACGATGCACTGGCTGACTTAACGGACGTCGAACACATGCTTAAGGAATTAAAGTTGAAACCAGAATTACTTTATCTCAAGTCCTATGGTCATGTTGATTTCCTCTTGAGCGTAAAAGCAAAAGAAGACGTGTACAATGATATGATCAGGTTCTTTAGGACTCGGAAGAATATAGTAGTTTTTCAGTAAAAGTTACCTTAATGGTTTTCTTTTATGCTGATCAACTGGTGCAATTCTTGAGGCTTCTAGCTTTGTACAAAAACTATTTTGATTATTGCATTGTATATGGTATCTGCCATTAGAAAAAAAAAGTGCAATCAATTATTTTTCTTGCCAAGGCTATACGAATCATAGTCTCTTGCAATCGCATCTGCATATGTAACAAAGAAAGCCTTTTTTTTTTTTTTTTTCCTTCTGTCTTTGTTTAATGAACATGAAAGTTGAAATCGTAACAATACCTTTAATTAAGATCAGAGCATTTTTAATACAAATGTGAATTAGAAAAAATGTTTATGTCATGTTAGATTAGATAGATATTAAGTCAAAAAAAAAAATCAACGTAAATATGGACTTTAAATATGAAATTGACTTGACAAAAATAAATGCAGATATTGTTTACTTTCATATGGGTCATGTAGACCATGTTGACAGCTATGTGGGTAAAATAAAAATTTTTTTAAAATAACAAGCTAATGCTTTCAAAATATATAAGGAATGTACGTTTACATTGGGAATCATTTTTTAGTTTTAATATCTATTAAGTATAATTATATTTTTGTGTACATTTTCTTATAAATTAAGGCACATATTTGTGTTGACTATACTTAACTTGACCACTTAGAGTTGAGTCAGGTTTTAATGAAAGTTAAGGTTGGTAGGATCATATTTGCTGACCCAACCAAAGTTGGGTGGTGGGTTCAGCCCACAAAGTTGTATTGAACTTTATCAGAATAATCATTAAAGTTCAACCTCCTCCAATTTCAATTGCTCTTTTTTCTAACCTTGACCACCTAACCTTAAAGTGCTCATTTAAAAGTTAAAATTCAAAAAAAAAAAAAAAATTGCACATCCTCCAATTTGGATTGCTTTTTTCAAACCTTGGCCAACTAACCTTTGGGGTATTTGGTACCCAGTATTGGATAGGATTAGACTAGTTAATAGTGAAATTGATAGAGTCACTTGATCCAATTGGGTTTTGATGTGCAGCAAGATAAAGGAAACTGAAACAACAAACAGAAGCACACGCAAGAATGATTACACAGTTTAGCTCAACAGCTTACGTCTGCGAGGCCTCGCCCAGTTCAAGAATCCACTAAAGTTTGCAAGTTACACCAGTTCACCATGGGTAATCTGACTAATAGGAGTACACTTCAAACACTAGACTCAACACTGAACCTAAGTCAAGAAGACTATAGTTAATCTCTGCAACTTTCTTTCAGCTACAACCAACCGTATCAGCTGTATGTGCTGAACTCTAATCAGATAAAACTGCAGCTTCTTTGATCCTTCAACAAATAGAAAAGTAAAAACAATAAAGCTCTCAATGAAACAATGATTAACAACTCAATGATAGTCTTTTGAAGTATTTTCGAGTGTTGATGAGAGCATCAGACAATTCAGAATAAATAGATTTCAGAGTAGAGTATTCCTTTGGTGAAACAAATTCTAGACAATCTTTCTGGGCAGACTGTTTGATTCATTGTCTGCACAATCTTGACAGATTTTCAGAAATCATTCCCAAAACAACAATGATCTTTGACAGCACACTATACTTTTTCATTTTTCTTATATTCTGATTAGATTGTAACAATTTGTAAGATCAATGCCAACTTGTTTGAATAATAAAGATTTTGCATTTTTTCTAAAAGAAAAACGTTGCATGTTAAATTATTAAAGTAGTTTCTGGTTTGAAGAACAAGTTCCATTTTTGAAAAGGAAACCATATTAGAGTCATCCCAGATACGCAACAAAGAAAATCGATTAGATATTTTTTATAGAAACAGATAATGAAAGCAGGATGCCATTTGGGGAAATCATTCCAAAAAGTATTTTGCTTACAAAACCGTTTTGAAAGAATTCCATTATCAGATTATTTCATAAAGATATGCAGACCTTTATGATATTTTGAATTCACTTTCCAAAACAATTTCTTGCAATCTTTTCACACAGTATACCGAATATTCCAAATTAGCATTATTATGATATTCCAAAAACTGCAAGACATATTGTCTATATTCCATATAAAACACAATATATTGGATTGCACCAAACTTTACCAATATGTCTCAAATCCTAACAATCTCCCCCTTAGGCATTGTTTGGTGCAAAACACATATTCAACGAAAAATCAAATGTCAGAAAATATTGTCAGCAATTAAGACCAACAGCAGATAGGATTAATCAAAAGAAATTCATGATAGTCACACAAAGAAACTAGAGCAAACAATAGACTGTTGAAACAACAAAGATAACAGAAAACTGAAACAGGAAATGAAATAGAAAACAATAATCAGTATCAAAACCAGTACACCTACTTACTACCTATAACCTACAATTACTCTCCCCCTTTTTGCCCAAGCAATGCAAAGCTAGTCTTCTTCTTTGAGTTGATGGAGAATGGAGTGGATGTGATGTTGTTCAGCTGAGAGAAATGCCAGACGAGCTTTTAGATAGCCAATGTAACTTTGACGATCAGTCATGGTAGCAGGTGCATCAGTAGAGGTGGATGTGTGGGTACCAATCGGCCTCTCCCGCTCAATGTCAAATGTATGATTCAAAAGTTTTCCGTAAGATTCGAATCTCCCCCTGAATTAGTGTCCGTTTGGTGGGAGGAATCTGAACCTTGTATTTTGTGGTCAGATACCGTGTGATGGTATAGGGTAACAGTAACTTGTTGTAGCTCAAAGAAGATTCAGCGCTCTTGATGATGGAATCGAACATGATTTGGCCCACGTTAATTGGATGACCTGTGCTGATGGCATAGATAAGGACTGTTCGGTCATGAAAGACTATGGAACCGTGGATAGTTGGCATCTAGACAGAGGTGGACAATCGAAACAAGAGAAAATGCTTGGCTAAAAGAGATGAGACCTTCATGCCTTCTACCCCGGGCCAGGTCGATTCGAGATTTCCTGTCAGTACTTTGGCTACTTCATCCATATCAAGGTCTAGAGCAAAGGGTTGCAGGGGATCGCAATCAACCTCATGGAATCTGAAGAATTGATTAAGATCAGAGGGTGAAAATGAGATAACTCACCCTCGGACATAATAAACACTAAACTAGGGAGATGTTGAATCGGTAATTGCACTAGACAGGTTGACATAAAATTCCTTAACAAGTGATGGAGAGAAAAAGAATGACAGGTGACTGACCAAAGAAGATGTTAGGCTTCCAATAAAGGAGTGAGTCTAGCCTTCACGAAGTCTGAACGGTGGATAATGCGTTTAACAAGAAATGTCTTGGAACATAATTGAGACCACAAAGCCTTTTTAGTGAGGTCGAAAAATAGGGGTGACTTTGCATCCTTGGCACTAATGGATGTTGGACGAGATGTCCGTGGAGCAGAGGTAGGTCGAGGGATAGTGGTAGGACAGGTCTTCCTAGCCAAAGTCTTAGTGCGTCTGACTTTAGGTGGTTGAGGTGAGGAAGAGACAGGAGGAACAGAGGTACCCCGTTCTGTTCCAGATTCTGGTGCTTGTGGGTTCAAAGAACCCGGTGCAGGAGGTGAAGAAGAATGATGAACAGGAGAAGTGCCCTTAACAGAAGGCAGTGTTGGTGGATCGGGGAGAGGCGTCTCAAACATTTTGGCCAAGACTTCGACCAGATGGACTTCATCATCGAAGGAATCCGATTCAATTTGAACTGGTACATGATGAAATGATTTTCGTGCTACGGTTTTGAATCTCCCTTGTTTGGGATCAAATTTGTTTGAGAAGCAAACCGAAGGTGCAGAATAACGCTCAGATTTCGATTGAGAAAACACCATGTTGGACGAAAGAGGTGATTATAGCAAGAAACAGAGGATCGTTCTGAACTTATGAGGCTATGTGAACCGGTGTACGAATAGAGAACGGTGATGAGATGAAACGATGCCCTAATCTTGAAAATATATGAAGTCCCATGAAATGATAAGTCAATGTGAGTCATCATGGAAGGACGAATGATGTAGGAGAACAATTGATCAAATCCAGAATGTAACAAAAAAAACGAGAATAAAACTATATATATATATTGATTGAAAAGAAATGACTAATTAAGGCAAATACCAAGAGATGCGCGTAATTTCTCAAATCAAACAACATCAAGAGGTTTGGTGAAGATATCGGCTAACTGATTTTCAGTTATTACATGTTTAAGAGTAACAATGTCATCTTCAACAAGTTCCCTAATGAAATGATGCCTAATGTTGATGTGTTTTATTTGAGAGTGTTGGACTGAATTTTTAGAGATGTCAATGGCGCTTTTATTGTCACAGTAGAGAATCATAGTCCCATTTTTAATTCCATAATCAGATAACATTTGTTTCATCCAGAGAAGTTGTGCACAACAACTACCAGCTACAATATATTCAACTTCAGCCATAGACAGTGAAATACTATTTTGCTTCTTAGTCATCCATGCAACAAAATTATTTCCAACATAAAAACATCCTCCAGATGTGTTTTTTCTATCATCAATGTTTTGAGCCCAATCAACATCACTATATCTTACAAGGTCAAGGTTATTATCTTTAGTCATCCAAATTCCATATTTAGTAGTTCCATTAACATATCGGATGATCCTTTTGACTGCTGCTAAAAGGGATTCCTTGGGAGCAACTGATAATGTGCACACATACCTACACTATAACTAAGATCTGGACGACTAGCAGTTAGGTATAAGAGGCTTCCTATCATGCTTCTATATAGACTTTGGTCAATCTCTTTTTCGTCAACATCTTGCGATATCTTAGTGCTAGTATTCATAGGTGTTCTCATATGCTTAGCATTACCTAATCCAAATTTCTTAACTAAGTTTCGAGCATATTTAGTTTGAGATACAAATATACCTTTAGAACTTTGTTTGATTTGCAATTCAAGGAAGTAGTTTAGTTTACCAACCATGCTCATTTCAAACTCATCTTTCATCATCTTAACAAATTTGTTAGAAAGTTTAGGAGAGGTAGATCCAAAAACAATATCATCAACATATATTTGTGCAATAACAAGATGTGTGCAATAACAATAACAAGTTTTATCCACCGTACCTCTACTGTACCCATTGTTGACGAGGAAGTTTGTGAGTCTCTCATACTAAGCTTGAGGTGCTTGTTTAAGTCCATAAAGAACCTTTTTCAAACGATACATATGATCAGGATAATTGCTATCTTCGAATCCTTTGGGTTGTTTCACAAAGACTTTCTTTATGTAGATATTCATTTAAGAATGCACTCTTTACATTCATTTGATGAAGTTTGAAATTTAGTGTACACGCTAGAGCCAAAAGAATTCAAATAGATTCAAGACGAGCCATAGGGGCAAAAGCCTCGTCAAAGTCTATTCCCTTAACTTGGGTGTACCCTTGAGCAACAAAACGAGCCTTATTTCTAGTGATGTTATCGTGTTCATCTGTTTTATTCTTGAAAATCCACTTAGTCCCAATGACATTTACATCTCAAACTGTTCTAGCTCTTCTTGCATGGCCACTATCTAGTTTGCATCAAGGAGAGCTTCTTTAACATTTTTAAGTTCACTCATTAAAGTGAAGCATGAAAATCTTACCATTTTTCTATAATTCTTTCGCGGAATGTTTCTAGACTGTCTTCCTTGGTGTAGATCACCAATCATTAGTTTAGAAGGATGATTTAATTGAACCTTGGATGACGGTTCTTTGATTTGTTTTGCTTCTGAAATTTCTGGGTTGTCTGTTAATTCCTCTGTGTCACAGACTGTTGCAACAGTTGGTCTGTCAAATTTTTAAGAACTTTCTGGGTTGCTTTCCTGCAGAGAATCCTCATCCTATATTCTATTTTCAACTTTTTCCTCCTTCTCATAGTCATGAACTGTGACATTTATGGACTCAATTACATGTTGAGTGCGATTATTGAAAACACAATATGCTCTATTGTTTGTAGCATATCCTAGAAAGATCCCTTCATCGCTTTTTGCATTAAAATTTTGAAGCTGATCTTTGCCAGTTAAAATGTAACATATACTTTCAAATATGTGAAAGTAACTTACATTTGGCTTTCTTCCTTTCCATATTTCAGATGATGTTTGTTATGTCCCTAGACGAAGATACACTCTGTTAATTGTGTAGGCTGCTGTGTTGACTGCTTTAGCCCAAAATTTTGTTGGAAGGCTTGCAGCTTGAACCATTACTCTCGCCTTTTCTTAAATATTACAGTTCTTTCTTTCAACTACACCATTCTGTTGAGGTGTCTTTGGATCAGAGAACTCATGACTAATACCCAATTTATTACAAAGATTAGAGAATTGTTGATTTTCAAATTTCCTTCCATGATCACTTATGATTTTCTGAATTTCGACACCTTTTTCAATTTGCAGTCTTGTGCATAGGTTTTTGAAGCTGACAAACGTATCTGACTTTTTTTTTTGAGAAAGATAACCCATGTAAATCGTGAAAAATCATCGACACAAACGTACACATACCTTTTGTGTATAATGCTTTCTATTTGCATTGGTCCAAATAAGTCTAGGTGGAGAAGTTCAACAATTCTGGAAGTGGTGGTAAACTAGACAGGCGAGTGTTTTGTTCTTTTTTGCTTGCTTAGCTGGCATGGATCACAAACTGCAATCTAATTTGAATTAAGTTTTGGCAGTCCGCGAACAACATCAATTTTGTTGATGTTCTTAAGAGTTTTGAAGTTAATGTTTCCTAGCTTTTAATACCAAATTTTCATAGTGTTCAAGACAGTGTTGTGAAACTGCTTCAGCAGTGTCATGATGCACTTGTCTTGATAGCAATTGTCTACAGTTCAAATACCCTTCATGAGTGATGTTCCTGTGTTGGTGGTTATGCTACATCCGTCCTTGGTGAAGTTAACCAATAGGTCTTTATCACATAGTTGACTAATGCTAATCAGGTTGGCCTTTAAACCTTCAACGAACAACACGTCCCTTAATTTAGGTAGTCCAGCAACATTTAATGTTTATCTTCCAATGACCTTTTTTCTCCCATCATCGAAGGTGACGTGACCATCTTCTCCTGCACAAAAAGAGGTTAAAAATGTCTGTTAATTGCCATGTGTTTTGAATAGCCACTGTCAAGATACCATGTCTCATTTGAGCATGCAGACAATGCAGTATGGGCAACCAATGCCTTGGTTTGTGTTTTAGGCACCCATCTTTAAACAGTTTTGGTGAAATTCTTTTTGTTTTTCATGAAATTCTGTTGAAGTTTGAAGTACGGCTTCCACTTGTGTCCTTCTGCCACAGAAGTAGCAGATAGATTTTTGAGTTCCTCTTGTGATGTTAGACCAATAGAAGCATGTTTCTAAGTTTGCAAGAATCTTTGGTCTAATTTGTTTGCCTTGATCAGTTTTAATCTTGTATCCAATACCTCTTTTATCACACGAGCTTTGCCCACTTTCTAAAATTTCTTTCAGTCTTGCCTTTCCAGAATTAAGGCATTGAGGAGTTTGTTCTACACTGTCAAGTTTATTTGACAATTCATCTACCTTTCTTTCCTTTTCTTTGATTACATCTTCTTGTGCTTTCAGATATGCTTTCAACTTACGAACCTGCTCCATTAGTTCTTTATTCTGGATGTTAGCCTGCAACCATTTATCATACATGAGTTTATAAGTGTTGCAAAAATCTATAGAACTTACTTCATCTTCGCTTTTAGATTCAACAAAGAATGTTGTTGCAGAATTTGTAGGAGGCGTGTGGACGATTGGTGCTACGAATGCTACAAAGTTGTTTGTAACTCTTTCTCCTTCATCTTGACTTTTGTCAGAGTCATTGCTCCAAGTCACATTCATAGATTTCTTCTTGAGAGTGTTCGCACATTCAACTTGAATGTGTCCTAAGCCTCCACACTCATGACAATTAATATTTTTGAAGCGATTTTCAGAATTAGGAGATTCCTTAGCAAATTTTCTGTTATCAGACTTGAATTTTGAAGATGGTTTCTGTTTTCTGTATTTTTTCAAAAATTTATTGAAATTTTGGTGATTAAGGCGAAATCATCTTCCATGTTAAGCGTGTTGGTTTCTGCCAGAAGATCAATCCCTTTGTCTATTTTCTGGTTTGGGAGACTCATTTCATAGGTCTGTAGAGATCCCATGAGTTCATCAAGTTGCATTTTGGTGAGGTCTTTTGCTTCTTCAATTGCTACTACTTTTGTTGCGAACTTAGGGGGTAATGATCTTAAAACCTTTCTTACCAATTTTTCATCTGAATATTTTTCTCCTAGTTAAAACGCTTGATTTGCGATATCATGTAACTTATTGTTGAGGCTGGATATGTTTTCATGATCTTCCATTTTCAGCATTTCAAATTGGGAGGTCAGCAATTGCAGTTTAGATATGTGAACAACATTTGTTCCTTCATAGGTTGTCTGTAAAGTTTGCCAAACATCTTTTGCAGATTTGCATGTGGTGATAAGTTTAAACTATTCTGTATCAACTACATTGAAGATAGAGTTGGGGGCCTTTGAGTTTGCTTGGTGCCCAGTCGTCTTCAATTGCTCTCCAAGCCAACTCATCCACTGACTAAATGAATATATACATCTTGGTCTTCCAGCAAGTATAATTTCCTTCCTCAAGAAGTGGAGGTCTAGTGATATATCTTCCTTCCTTGGGATGGTGCTTCTCGGTGGTAGAGTGATTCATCTTTTCGTGGATCTCACTTGCTAAGTTAAAGGCTTCAGAAGTGAAGGTGACCCGCTCTGATACCAATTGAAATTGATAGAGTCACTTGATCCAACTGGGTGCAGCAAGATAAAATAAACTGAAATAGCGAACAGAAACACACACATGGATGATTACACAGTTCGGCTCAACAGCTTATGTCTGCGAGGCCTTGCCCAGTTCAAGAATCCACTAAAGTTTGCAAGTTACACCAGTTTACAATGGGTAATCTGACCGCACAGGAGTACACTTCAAACACTAGACTGAACACTGAACCTAAGTCAAGAAGATTATAGTTAATCTCTGCAACTTTCTTTCAGCCACAGCCAAACAGTCTCAACTGTATGTGTTGAACTCTAATAAGATAAAACTATAGCTCCTTTGATCACTCAACAAACATAAAAGTAAAGACAATAAAGTTCTCAATGAAACAATGATTAACAACTCAATAATACTCTTTTAAAGTATTTTCGAGTGATGATGAGAGCTTCAAACGGTTCAGAATAAATAGATTTCAGAGCAGAGCATTCCTTTGGCGAAACAGATTCTAGGAAAAATGTTAGATTCACTATCTCATCCACTGTCTGCATAGTCTTGGCAGATTTCCAAAAATCATTCCCAGAATAGCAACGATCTTTAGCAGCATATTATACTTTTTCATTTTCCTACTATTCTAAGTAGATTGTAACAATTTGTAGGATCAACGCTAAACTGTTTGAATAATAAAGATTTTGCATTCTTTCTAAAAGAAAAACGTTGCGTGTTAAATTATTAAAGCAGTTTCTAGTTTGAAGAACAAGTTCCATTTTTGAAAAGGAAACCATATTAGAATCACCCCAGATACACTACAAAAAAATCGATTAGATACTTTTTAGAGAGATAGATAATGAGAGTAGGCTGCCATTTAGGGAAATCTTTGCAAAAAGTATTTTGCTTACAAAACTGTTTTGAAAGAATTCCATTTTTAGATTATTTCATAAAGATATGTAGACCGTTATGATATTTTGAATTCACTTTCCAAAACAATTTCTTGCAATCTTTTCACACAACATATCGGATATTCCAAATCAACATTATTCTGATATTCCAAAAACTGCAAGGCATATTGTCTATATTCCTTATAAAACGCAATAGACTGGATTGCATCAAACATTGCCAATATGTCCCAAATCCTAACAAATAGTTTAGGGACTAATATTTTGTAAAATTAGATGTTTAACTACAATAACATAGGATAAAATATATATTCGGGCTTACTTTTTATCTTACAATTGTAGCATTAAACAAAGCTGTCTAAAATAGTAGGATTAATTACTATCCAATTTAACCCTACCCTTCTCATCTTTAAAAAAAATAATACAATTTTATTTTGCATAACAAATAGACCCTTAGTGTACTCATTTAAAAGTTAAAACTAGTTTTTTCTTCTTCAATCCCCACTCTAGCTCCATCTTATCTTCTATAACCTTCAACCTCCATTACTTGCTTCCGTTAAAACTCTTCAAGACTCCAACCTCATCTCATTTGCAAAGTGCAAAACTTGTATTGCTCCTCGCTAACATCGACCCTTTGAATCATCTTAGGCTCAGACAATACTCATCTCGACATTTCTCATTGCCGCCTCAATGTATGTCAAATAACATGGATAATGTAGCAAGATTTCCTAGAATGGTGTACACTACATCATTCACACACATGTCAATTTACATATACAAGTAGAATGTCACATGAATTCATTGAGTCTAGTATGCTAGACATTCAATCACATTTATCATCTAGAAGCAAGATAATATTAATGAGTATCGGTATCTATTTCTAGACGATCACTACAATGGGTAGGCGAAAAGATCCATTGTTTTGTAAATATGACATCAATCAATTAACTGTAAAAATATGTATGTATATATATATATATATATATATAGTTGATACAACTTGAGTATATATTAACACCATTCACCAAGCAGGTAGCTAGGTTACTACTTTACACTGGATCATATAACTTATTGCTTTTTTACCTTATGTTTGAAGTTGTTGAATGCAGAGGAGTTGAATATAAAATTGATTCTCGCAATAGTTTTATAGATTAGGCTATTTTTTTGGTTAATTGGACATAATTTTATCGTTTGATTATTTTGATACTCTATTACTTCTCTAATCGATGCTTTTCGCATAGGTTAAATTTGTTTCTAGCTATGATCAAATACGAATACGATCGCTATAATGGGTGGGTGAAAGATTGACCATTTTGGAGATTATAACACCAATCAGTTCTTTGGAAAAACCTTATAATTAATACAACTTGAATAATTATTCATTTATTCACCGATTGGGGTACTAGGTTGTTGGTGACATATTGCATCATACAACTTATTGCTTTCTTACCATTCATTTGAAATTATAGGATGCTGATAAGTTGAATATATCAATAGTTTTATAGATCGGGTGTAATACCTTGCCTTCCGATCACCTGTGCACTAAAACCAAATTACAAAAATGTCTTTGGGTGCTAACATTTTATTTTAGAATAAATTTATTTTCCAAAATAAGGTCAATCAAGAGATGCAATGCCATTACAAGGTCATCACACGTTATCAAAATACCTCCAAACTATAATTCTCGAACCTCATTCACTAACCATGATATAACATTTAAGTACAATCCCCTGGGTAGCGGGAATAGAACCTACATCGTTAACGTGGAAGGCTAGGGCTTTTAGTCGACGTCAATTCATCATTTTGATTCACTAAGCCGTTATGAGCTCATCATAGGTATAGTGAGACACAATCGTCAAAGATTTTCACATTATGGTCTCCCCATGTACAATCAATAGTCAACATGTTACTTGAGGTACCACAATGAACAAAGCTCTATCCAGTAAAAATTATGTAAGCATTTAAGGCATGTATGATACTAGTTTGAATAAGTGTAGTCCAAGTATAAAATATGGAAAGTTCCAGTTAATAACATAATAAATTGGGCCTCACACCAATATAAAATAAATTAAGAAAATGAAATGCCAAGTACGTAGAAGTGAAAGGAAAGCAATGAGCTTAAAGGAGCCTAGTGGATCATTTCCAACACATCAAACACATTATTTCAGTTAAGACAATAAGTGTGCAACTACTATCATAAATTAGGCATTTCAAATACTTTATTGATTCAGGTTAACATTAAGATTGAAAGAACTTTCCTTAGTATTCTCTGTTTTGCATGAGACATCCTTCGATTCAAGGTTTAGATTAGGAACACCTCCTAAGGTGAGCATGAAGTTCATGGACACCTTCCTGATGAAGGCTTCAACTATTAGGTGCACTCCCTAAGGTAGGGATCACACCTGTGAGTAAACCTTGACCGAAGTCCAAGTAGTGATCATACATGGGAGTGGTGTTAAACCAGTCCATGATCTTATGACTAACTTACCTCATGAGGGGATGTACCCACGATGTTCAAATATGCATCTACCATGCTTATCTAGGGATAATACGCTTAATGATCAAATATCGATATAATTATATATGGCATACAATTATATATGAACTCCATATGGCAGAAGCAACCAGAAATACTAATTATCATACATGCCACTATAAAATTCAAAATGCATAGCATGTTAGAACATCATATCACATAATTATCAATAAGCATGATGAATTTAATTACAAACACTAGATAACCCTAATAAGTCTTTCAATCATTCATACTCATACAAGCAAGTAGTATACTAGCATAGTCCTATCAAATTATTTTGAAATAATGAAAATGTATTCACATCTATTATCTAAAACCAAGATAATGTAGGTGAGAGTAGGGGTTCATTTCACTTATCATGAATTCTTAGTTCTTTTTTGATTTTTTTTTTCATATTGTGCTATGATTCCCTGAAACTTCTCCTAAAACATTAAAATATTTTTTTTTTCAGTAGTTTATCATATATTTTAAAAGCTTTATACATCATTCAAAGAATTTTAATGGTTTATGGCCAAAAGCATGAAACAATGCACCATTCACTATTCTTATTGTACTTTTAATGTACGATTGGCCTTGTTTCTCATGTTAGACTTAACCAACTCAGTCCCAGCTTTGAGGAGTCATTAGTTATGTCTTCTCATAGCCATTTTAAGTGTGTCTAAGAATCTTAAATGCTTAGTTGGGCTCAACATGAATTTATTGTATAAATACTATGGCTCCGATTTTAATGTACACAGTTTGTCATTTCATATGACTTAACACTTAAGAAATTAACTTACCCTATGTCTTATGTTTTTAAACTGTCTCAAAGTTAATATGAGTGTTTCTTACCGTTACAATAGCCTAATATGTTCAGCCCTTAGGTGTAAACAAGAATTACGTACTTTTCCCCATGTTTCCTTACACTACCTACATGATGTTTTACAAGGACATACTATAGGGTTTTCATTTTGAGCCATCATTCCCTATTTCTAAATTTGTTTCTAGTGGTTTCAAAGTATTTTTTTTTCCATAGCATGGTTACAAAAGTTGTAACTTTCAGCCCTAAACTTGCACAAAACTTACCACATGATCCCAACATTTTCATACGTCTAAGGTGCCTGTTAGTTGCATTCCATATAACATTACTGTATATATTTTGTATGTGTTTTGCATGAGTTTAGGTAGAAAATAGGAGACATTTATTTATAATTAGATGCATGATCATTTATATTACTATTGTATATTATTTATACAATTAGAAAATTTCAAAATGGTTTTCATGTATTTATATTTGTGATTTAATATCCGAGGAAGGTTTTCTATAGTTTGTGTAGTTTAATTTACGCACAAAGGGACATACACGCAAGATACAAGAAGGATATGGTCAAAGACTCGAAGGAATGCACCAAAACACGAAGAAAACAACACAAAAAGCAAATGCAAGATGCACTATCGCAGTAATGCGGTGAAGTTTGCCAAACATACGTATTTTTGTGGGATTTTGAAGCTGAGTAGTGATACCACAATTTTGTATTGTAGTAATGCGAAAAAATGAGGAGCAAAGTGAAGAAATTCAGGATTTCGTGGGCTGAGCGAACGACCACGGTAGTGTGATTAAGTGTGATTTTTAGGGTTCGTTTAAGTGTTTTATACAAGTTTTCAAGCCACAAGTATAAATAGATACATGTATTAGGGTTTTCATAATTCAGTTGTTGATTTTAATTGTTGTTGATGACTAAAGCAAAGAAGAGATCAGAACGAAGGAGAAAAACAAAGAACAAGGTCAAATCTACAGAGTATGATTTTTGATTTGTTTCATTCTTTGTGATGTGAACCATATATGATGTATGAGTAAGTTATTTTGATTTCCAGGATGTAATTTAAATATTAGGATGCTTCGATTTTTAATTTGATTAATCTATTTCCAAGGTATTGTTTTATACTTTGTGTTCTTAATGCTCTTTATTAATTGACCATCTATAAATTGATTTGAGATTGTTAAATTAACTCGAGAGAGAGGTTTAACAGTTGGATAATTAGAGTATAGACCTAGAGGGATCAATTAACTAAGAGGTTGTTGATTCTATAGGAGGTTGCACGTGATTACTGGGTTTATTATATTAGTTTGTTAACTGTACGCCTTGAGAGGGGTATTAGGGAAGGGACTAGTAGGTATTAAGGCGCCTCAAGAGAGGGTTTTAATGATTAAAGCTATAACCTATAAAAACAAGAATTAGATTAATTGAAATAAAGATTAAAGGCGAATACTTGATATTTTACTATCTTAGAATCTTATGTGATACAGTTTTAAAATTAGCAATTGTTCGTTTTCAATTTGATTTTTGTTTAAAGCATTCAAACCTCGATCAAAAGCTTTAATAAAATTAAGACTAAAATTAAATTGGGATTTAAGATTGTTAATCATATGTTGTTCCCTGAGGGCAATGTTTGGACTCTTACATATATTACTATTGCGATGATATGCACTTATAGTGATCTTAACAGTACCCTATTCAAGGTTGCCCTTGTGGGTTGTATTTCCCCTCTTTTCTCCATGTTTTCACTCACTTTTCTTGTTGTTATGGACAACCATCCTACTATCATATGTGATGCAAACTTGCAGCATTAGGGATTTGCATGAAACACACCCAAAATACCAAGTTTTTGGTGGTTTTACTTTATCAATCTAAGTGTGTATGTGCTCAAAGTGTTAGAACATTGTCTCCCTCATCTAGTCATGCAAAAGAAGAGTGGTTTTCATGCTTAAAACCAAGTTTAGTCCACACCCCATGGCCCATCAAGTGTAAGTGTAAGGGGTGTGTGCTATAGTTAGGGTTTTTAAGGTTATACCTCCTAGTTTCACACCTCCCCCTGTTTCTTCTTCTTGGATGTCATCTCTCCTTGCTTTCCTTATTGTGCCCGAAGTCCTAAGGCTGAAATATTTCCAAGAAGAAATCATTTAAAATATAAACTTTGATCATAAAAAGAGGTAGCATGAACGAGATGATATAGCTAATGATTTTAATGGTGGTGCACATACTACATTGTAAGCACTTGGATATATCTTTTTTGGATTTTTGGTTTGTTTTAAGCATGGTTTGTTTAGCAAAAGAAGGTGTTCTATGGTCGTCCCATATAAATTAGGTGTTGAAGATCTTAAATGCCCATAATCGCAGTCTGATTAGGGCATTCTGGATAGTTTGGTTCCTTGAACTTTTGGCTGATTTTAGGGGCATTTCTAGGGCGAGGAAGGTGGTGAAATGATTGCTCAAATAGTTGCAACATGAAGCAAGAAAAATGAGAGCATGAAATGACTACTTCCACAGTGAGAAACGCACCTTGATGGCTAGTTCTTTTGTTCCTCCTTAATGTCTTCTTTCCTTGGTGGCTCTAGGATGGTGAGATGTGAAAGAAAAGAGATGAAAAATGGCTAGCCAAGTGTGAGCAAGTGTGGGGCATGAGGGTAATGGCTAAGGTTTTGAGAAACATTTCCAAACTTCTCATATCTTGTGAGATTTTGCGCTATTTTCTAATATGTGATTTCCTAATCAATCTAATCTTTTTGCAAACTTTTTGTAACAGCCTGAAAAAATGCACTAATTACCACAGTAATCATATCCATTAGCCACAATAGTAAGTAACGTGCATGGAAATTCTTATGTTCTCTTTTAATGCACGTGAGACAATCAAACTCACCACCCATTGTTATTTTACGCCCAACTAGGGTATATGGATGATGATTATAAATGGGATGAGGCCATCTTATAGATAATAACAAGGAAATCTTAGATGATCACAACCCCTATATAAATAAGTGATAAATTCCACATTCTATTTCAGTCGAGTCGACTTCTATCCTCTCTTTCTCTCCCAAACTTGTCCCACAAGACAAAATAAGAAGAACAATATCTAAAAGCTGAGATTTCACGCCATAGATTCATGTCAAACTAGTTGGAAGGTAACATGCTATTCTAAGGCTTTGAATTGTGTTTCCTTTCCATAACTTCATGAGAATATGTTGTTTAGAAATCCTTAAGATTATTATTAATATCCCTTAACATTAAAATAGAGCTTGAAGGATCTATGGAACAGTTGTTGCAATATAACTCATCAACGAGTTATTCCAGGACGGTTCATGAAGGTATAATGTTTTTACCCTATTTTAGTGCCTAACTCTCATTTTCTAACATTAGATTGAAGTTATTAGTGTGTTAGATTCATGGGGAAGAAGAGAAGACAGAAAACATCACGTATGACATGATTGTAAATTGGTTACCATGGTAATTTGAGTTATTATTGTGGTAACGTGTCTAATTTCAGACCCGTGCAAAGTGATGAATGCACTAGTTACCATGGTAATAACAGGAATTACCGCAGTAATGCGATAAAGATTTGGTTCATGCATTCTGGTTATCGCGATAACCCTATAGACTACCACAGTAACACGTCAAGAATTTGCCCTTTATGCTTTACATATGCTTTTGATTATCGTGGTAATGCCACCCTAAGACCACGATACATATAATTATGATTTGACTTTTCTAATTGTTAGTTGCATTGCATACTAACTATTTTATATGTATTTATATATGTTTTGCATTAGTTTAATAGGAATTAGGACATACTTGTTTATAATTAGGTGTATGATCAATTATACTAAAATTGTATACATTTTAGCGCTTAAAGAATTTCAATATGGTTTCTAGATGCTTATGCGTGTGATATAATGCTCCAAAAAGGTTTTAGTGGTTTATGTAGGTTCAAGATAAATGGGTGAAGATACACTAGTTGACATGAATGATAGAAAGCTAAAACAAAGGTAGAAGATGGTTTTTATTATGGTCTAAATCCAGTGAATCTTCACATGCAATAAGCACAAGCGAGCAGCCCAACATACAACAAGCCCAATAGTATCTCGACCCATATAGCATTGAAGGCTCGTTCATCCAACACAAAAACAAGATGCAAAACAATGAAGAAGAACAAACTTATCCCTAGGAAGTACCTCGGCATTGCGATAAGAAGATGCAATTATGCATGAAAATTTTAGAATTTTTGGTTGCATCGTGTTACCACATTCCTGTACCGCAGTGTTGTGATTAGTGGTGTTAATTTAACATAACGTGTTACTGTTTTATTAGGGTTTCTACGAGTCTTTTGAGGGAACATTATAAATAGACTATTGTATTAGGGTTTTCATAATTCAATTGTTGGTTCCAATTGCAGTTGACGGCCAGAGCAAAGAAAGAGAGTAGAATGAAGGAGAAAGACGAAGAATAAGGTCAAAGCTGCAGAGTATGATCTTTGATTTTTTTAAAATTCTTTGTGCTATGAACTATATGAGATGTTTGGCTAAGTTATTTTGATTTCTAGAATGTAATTTAGATTGTAGGAACCTTTTATTTTTATTTTGATTAATCTATTCCAAGGTATTGTTTTATACTCTGTGTTCTTAATGCTTTTTATTGGCTAACCATCTATAAATTGATTTTTGATTGTTGAACTAACTCGAGAAAGAGGTTTAAAAATTGGATAATCAAAGTATAAACCCAGAAGAATCAATTGACTGAGAGGTTGTTGTATCTATAAGAGGTTTGCACGTGATTGTCGTATTTATTGTATTAGTTTGTTAATTGTACGCCTTAAGAGGGGGTATCAAGAAAAACACTATTAGGTATTAAGGCGCTTTGAGAGAGAGTTTTAATGATTAGTGTTATAACCTACAAAAATAGGAATTTGATTAATGGAAATAAAGATTAAAGGTGAATACATGATATTTTACTATCATAGAATCCTATTTGATACAGTTTTAATACCAACAATTGTTTGTTTTCCGTTTGATTTTTGTTTAAAGTATTCAAACCTTGATCTGAAGCCTTAGTAAAGTTAAGACTAAAATTAAATTGGGATTTAAGATTGTTAACCATATATCATTCCCTGAGGACGATATTTGGTTTCTTTCCATATATTACTATTACGATCCTATATACTTATAGTGATCTCAACTCTAATGGACTATTTTTTATACACTATGGACTATATTGGGTAAAGGGTTGTTAAATCATATTTTAAAACATTATAAATGATGTAATCCCTTGACTAACAGTTTAAACCCTTAAAGGTTGAGACGAATTGAAGTAACAATACAAGGATCTATGGAGAACAAGAATTGAGGTAGAGATAATTACTCTACTCTTTAATATTATTATAGTTTCAAATATCGAATGTGATTAATTGTTTATATTGAATGTCTTGTCTGAAAACATGCTCAGGTGTTATGACAGTGACTAATTGATTTCATGCATGATTTTTTTGTTATATCAATTGAATACTAGAAGCATCGTAGGATATGGTTATGAAATGTTGAATTTGATGATCCATGTGTATGGTTACATGTTTTCAAAACAATTCCTTATTTTATGCCTTTAAATTGTGATATTATTGAGCATATTGAAATGTGTTGTTTTACTTAACAAAGATGATTAAGAAATCTAACCATGTACTAAGGCAGTGATGCTAATACCATGGTTGGTGATCTAGTATCATCGTGGGTGTCCCCAACCTAGGGTGGATGTTGATACTACTGTTATAGTTAGTGATAGAAGTAAGATGAGATTGAGAGTCAAGTTGAGACCTCACTCCTAAGTTAGGGTCCTGAATAGGTAACCGACCTTTGGGTATTACCTCTGGATGATATCCCTAACCAGAAAAGAGGGATACTGAGGATAGTCCTTTCGGTCTTAATGACAACCATAAAAATTAAAATGTTTGAATCGCCTAATATTTGACAAGTATGTGCATGCTCTATATTTTGAATTGAATAATGTTTGAGATATATTGTGTATGATCTATTAGGCTCTTGAGCTCACCCCACTTCTAACTTTTCAGGTGACCATCGAAGAAACTTATGCTGACAAGTAGTAAGAAGCAATTCTATTATTTTAGTGTTCCTCACAGCTAAGGATGTGTAAGAATAGAAGTTACTTTACTATTCATTTTGTTTATCTATTTATTGAAGTTGACCATTGTGCCAGATAGTGATCATTTTATTTGAACATCAGCCATGGAGGCCATTGTCTAGTCATTATTGAGGTTAATTTTTTATTCTTTTTCAATTAGTATATCATCCCAAGGTTTTGTTATTACTCATGTTATGAACCAATTCGTTTATTCACTCTAATATGTTATGGGATGTGAACTGGTACAACCAATAGATCAGTGATGTAAAAAAATAAGTAATATCCTGGTTCTTGACTAGTAAAATATAATAAAAGTAGGAGTGATTGCATATACGTCTTTAACTGTGAGACAAGTATGTTAATTGTGAATGGTTCGAGAAAACGAGTGTTACATTTTTGAAATATCAAATTCTCTCTTATTCACTAGCTTGGTCATCCCATTTAGCGATAAAATGAGAGAATATCTGTTCTTCCATTATTTAATTAAGGTTTCCATTAAATTGTAGCACACCATAATATGTAAAAGACACTTTGAATTTAAATTTAAATTTTTTTTTTGAATTTTATTCCCTCCCTAGAGGTGGCATATTTATAGTGTTCCTTTGTGCCATTTAATCTCGTGAGACATCCCACACATGCTTGCCACATGCTATATATGGTTTAATTGGTTAGAATTAAAATTTTTAGATGATTATATATTGCCTTATCTATACCAGTACGTATTTTTATAAATTTTTATTCAAAGTCCTAATTTTGCCATTTATAATCATTTTTACCCCAACAATTCTATGAGTTATATTTAGTGTGAAAAGATTATTTTATGTCTAGGTAGTAAAATTACTATTTTGCCCGTAAGTGGTCTAAACTGATCACTGATAAGTAAAATGTTTATATAATCCTACTATGGATTTATATAAGTTGTATTTAGAGTAAAATGACACTTTTACCCTTAGGTGATAAAATGACCATTTTACCACTTGAGGGTTAAACTTTTTTTAAGGGTCTGCCAAGTTTAGTCTTGAGTAATTAATTTGCTTGAAAACTTTAAACCCTATATTTAATATGTCTTATTTTTAATTTGTTCTTTTATTTCATGGGATTTGTGGTTTATAGAAATTATTTATTGATTATTCTAAAATTCTTGTAATTAATTATTTAATAAAATTTTTTTGGAAATATTGAAATATTACATCAGGCTATATTTTAGCTGGTTCAAACATGATTTTACCATTCAATTATTTTGATGTTCTATTATTCCTCTAATTTTTTTCATAGGTTAGATCAATTCTAACTACGATCAAAGACAAATAACATCACCAAAATGGGTAGGCAAAAGATTCACCATTTCATAAGTTGTAACACTGATCATTTTTTTTTGAAAAAAATAAAATTGTTACAACTTGAATAATTATTGATCTGCTTATTGGGTTTTTGGTGATGTATTGCATCATATAAATTATTTCTTTCTTACCATTTATTTGAAATTGTTGAATGTTGTGAGAACAGCCCATTGATCTGTTAAAACAGAGGAGCTGTCTGTTAAACATAAAATCACTTCTGTTATCAAGGATAGGAATATCTGTGTCTGTTAGTAACTGTATTTGATGTTGGTCTGTTAGTAACTGTATCTGTAACTGCTCTGTAACTGCTTCTGTTATCATTGAATATAAATACAGTATAGACTCAAGGAATAGCTTGAGCTGAAGTTTCTAAAATCCCATAAACACTTTCTCAGTCAAGTAACCATTGAGAAATGCATTATTCACATCAAGTTGTTTAATCACCCACTTCTTAGACACAACAATGGCCAAAAAAATGCCAACAGTAGTGCACTTGGCAACAGGACTAAAGGTTTCACCAAAATCAATTCCAGGTGTTTGATGAAACCCCTTGGCAACTAATCGAGCCTTATACCGATGAATTGATCCATCAGTATTGAATTTCGTCTTGAACACCCACTTGTTTCCAATCAAATTTTGAGATGGCTCTGCAGGAACCAATGACCAGGTACCTGACTTTATCAGCACATTATACTCATCATCCATGGCACTCTTTCGCACAGGTTTTTGTATAGCTTCTTGAACGGAGTTAGGTTCAAAAATATCCACACAAGACAGCAGTACTTTTGGTTTAAAAATTCCATTCTTTGATTGGGTAATCATGGAATGAAGATTTGGAACAGATGATTGAATAGGAACAGAAGATGAAATTGGGACAGAAGACTGAACAGGACAAATGTTTGGACAAGAAGATGAAGAAGTAGAATAGGAAGAGGATACAACAGGTGAATTTTGAGATACTTGATTTGATGAGGTAGGAACAGATAACATAGGATAAGAACTCTTTTCAGAATATACTGAACTGGGCAACTGAACATGTGAGTAAGAATTGGTGGTTAGAGATGTGGTTGAAAAACAAAACATCTGTTTGTAGGGAAATTTTGTTTCATCAAAAACAACATTGCTGGAAATGTAGACTCTACCATTTGCAGATAAACATTTATAGCCTTTGTGTGATGTGCTATAACCAAGAAAAACACAAGGAGCATAATGAAATTGGAACTTATGTTTTTGATAGGGACGAAGACAAGGATAACAGAGACATCCAAAACATTTGAAAAATTTATAATTTGGTAGTTTCTTGTATATACAGAAACCTGTGTGGAAGAGTGCCATGGATGATGAGTATAATGTGCTAATAAAGTCAGGTACCTGGTCATTAGTTCCTACAGAGCCATCTCAAAATTTGATTGGAAACAAGTGGGTGTTCAAGACGAAATTCAATACTGATGGATCAATTCATCGGTATAAGGCTCGATTAGTTGCCAAGGGGTTTCATCAAACACTTGGAATTGATTTTGGTGAGACCTTTAGTCTTGTTGCCAAGTGCACTACTGTTCACATTTTTTTGGCCATTGTTGTGTCTAAGAAGTGGGTGATTACCAACTTGATGTGAATAATGCATTTCTCAATGGTTACTTGACTGAGAAAGTGTTTATGACTCAACCAAAAGGTTATGTAGATTCTTTAAGACCAGAGCATGTTTGTTTACTTCATAAAGCAATTTATGGTCTCAAACAAGCACCCCGTGCATGGTATGAACGTCTGCGGTCTGTGTTGCTGAAATGGAAGTTTGTGAATTCAAAGGCTGACACTTCTTTGTTCATTCTACGAACTACATCCTACTGTTTGTTTGTATTAGTATATGTTGATGATATCTTAATAACAGGTGACAATGTTACTCAAATTGAAGATCTCACAGCTCGATTACATAAAGAATTTGCATTAAAAGATTTAGGTGATCTCTCTTACTTTCTTGGGATCGAAGTTGTTCGTGATTCAACTGGAATGTATCTCACTCAATCCAAATATATTAGAGATTTGCTTGCTCGATTACAGCTTACAAATCTCAAGGCCTGCTCTACCCCAGCCACTATTGGAAAGCTTCTTCTCAAATATGATAGTGTTTTTTTTTTCTGATCCTACATTGTTTAGAAGTACAATTGGGGCTCTTCAATACTTATCATACACAAGACCTGATATTTCTTTCATAACAAATAAACTGAGTCAATTTATGCATCAACCTACTGAAAATCATTGGAAAGCAGTGAAACGGGTGCTTCGTTACTTGTCTGGCACTATCAACTATGGATTGTTTTATCCTTCTGGATGTTCTTTGAGTCTTGTGGCTTATTTTTGATGCAGATTGGGCATCGTCCATTGATGATCGTAAATCTACTGGTGGTTATTGTGTTTATCTTGGTTCCAGTTTGATCTCTTGGCAGTCAAAGAAGCAGTCGGTTGTAGCAAGATCAAGTGCAGAATCAGAGTATCGCTCTCTTGCTAATACTGCATCTGAGGTTGCTTGGTTGCAGTCTTTATTATCTGAATTGCAGATACCTATTTCTTCTTCTCCAGTAATCTGGTGTGATAATACTAGTGCGGTTGCTCTTGCTGCTAATCCAATGTTTCATGCTCGTACAAAACACATTGAATTAGATATTCATTTTGTTCGAGATAAGCTGTTAAAGAAGGAACTAGATGTTCGTCATGTGCCATCTGTTGAACAGAGAGCTGATTGCTTTACTAAAACACTTCCTGCTTCTTCCTTCTTGTCTCAACAAGCCAATCTTCATGTTGTTCCCTCACCATTTCGATTGAGGGGGGATGTGAGAACAACCCATTGATCTGTTAAAACAGAGGAGCTGTCTGTTAAACAGAAAATCACTTCTGTTATCAAGGATAGGAATATCTGTGTCTGTTAGTAACTGTATCTGATGTTGGTCTGTTAGTAACTGTATTTGTAACTGCTCTGTAACTGTTTCTGTTATCATTGCTGTAACTGCTTCTGTTATCATTGAACATAAATACAGCATACTCAAGGAATAGCTTGAGCTGAAGTTTCTAAAATCCCATAAATGTCAAGAAGTTGAACATAAAATTGATCCTCTCAACAATCTTACAGATCTGACCATTTTGGTTACGTCGATTCAGTAATTAGAGAATCATTCAATTGCAACTAGACCAAAATCTTGAATAAGCATTTCCAATATCATGGAGACATGACATCTCCATTCAACTACAAATCACATTGGTTGATAGATGTACAACAATTTGCAAATGCTTAAGCCAAAATGTAAATGCAAAAGCATGATCGGAAGAGGATCAAATCGTTTCGTATCAGCAACAGAAGATTAATAATGACGTTGAATTGAAAACAAGTTATCCCATCCTTTTTTATTTTTTTCAATCAGGGTATAGTACTAATTTTAAATACTTAAGCCAAAAGGTAGGAAAATAAGAACAATCAGTATGGAATAACAACATTTTGTTTTGACAATGGAAGATTAATCGAAAACAAGTTGATTTGTTCTTTCTATTTTACTGAAATAAAACTAGTTTGTTACTTGTGCTTTTATAGGAGTTCTTTCTATTTTTCCCACACATATTATTTGCAAACAAGTCGAAAGTTCAAAAGGAAGGAGAGAATTCGTCAAGGAGGGTACCCGAGCTAAATATAATACTTTCTTTTCACTAGTTTCACACTAGCTATGACAAGTTTTGAACTATAATTCACAGCTTCCAATAAATAGGATGATGACTTCTGAGTATGTCAATCTCAGAATCTTTGGTATGATCTTATTCTAGAATGAATTTTATTTATAACCCAACTGAATAATTCTCCATACATTCAATAAAAGAAATAATTTAATCATATAAATTATTTGAATTCAGACTAATAACTTAGTGGTATTTTCTGCAAATTTTGATTTTATTAATAGATTAGAATGAGATGCTTCAAATTTTAATTTTACCAACAAATCACGAATAACTAGGTAGTAAAAGCTTTTATCCAAATGATAAACAATTAAAAATCGAGCAGTTGTTTTTCTTTTTTTGCCTTTAGATTTCACCATTCTAAACGATCGTAGTATGTTCTTATCGGCCGTGATAACATACCGTGCATGATATTAGTTTAAGTAGCAAAATCTATGCTGATCGGTAATTTAACGTATTAAGTAACGTCGGTCAACTTGAAAGTACATTGACTTGGTTATCAGATTTATAATTGATTGTTTCAATGTAGATTAAGCTCTTCTATTTATCGGCTTTGTATTTACATTTAACTAGTTCAAAAATTTTCCATGACATTTTAATTTTTCATTTATTAAAAAAATGTTCCTGGAGTTAAATTTCAATTGATAAAATATATATATAATAATAATAATAATATTTGTCGAAAAGCTCTTCCATCGATCTGCTTTTGCATCTGCTCTACCGAATGATCTATTTAGTTTAACTTATTGAGATTCTATGTTTTCGTTCATTTTGTTCATGATTGGGGGTTTTCTGTTTCCGTAGCTGGTTACTGATCAGTTGAAGTGATATGCTGCATCGGTTGTTATGTTTATGTCCAAATTAGTCACCTTTCCACATGATGTGTTGACAGGCAAAATGGTTATATGTAGAACTCAATGACAGTCACACACGTAGGTTGAAATGAATAGGACCTCCACTCCAATTTTTTAAGCCATAGATCTTTGCTCTAATTCCAAAAAAATCTCAATATCAAATCTCTAAAAATCCCAAAAAAAATAAAATAATAATAAAATAACATAGAGACGTCACGCAGTATCACACGTGCAGTCTAACCAATTAGGATTTTGTTTTCCCATTTGTGTTGTTCATGATTAAATATTTTATTTTTGTAGTTGAGCTTAAATTGGTTAAATGACGTACTACATTTGTTATTACGTGATACACGAAACTTGAGGAGAAGCATAGATGTAAATTAACCAAATGGGAATCTAATTTTCCATTCGTTTTGTTCATGATTGAATTTTCTGTTTTTGTAGTTGGTTACCAATTGGTTGAATGATATACTGGATTGATTGTTATGTTATGTCCTAATTGGCATTTCTCTATCGGGGCGGGTCCTATGTTTTTGAAAGGATTAAGGCAAAATCATAAGCTGGAGCTTTAAGAATTAGGGAGTCCAACTTATCAATAAATAAAAAAAATAATTTTTTTTTTTTTGAGAAAAGTATAAGTTTTTAAGTTATCAATAAATATATAAATGAAGTTAATGTCTATTTTTTCTAGAATTGAAGAAAAAAAATTAATAATTTTTTATATTTTTTAATTATATATATAAATATTTGCTCTTATTCTAAAAAAAAATGTTAGGGGCCAACTCCAAAAATTCAAAAATTCAAAAAAAAAAAAAAGGGACAGAGACATCAGGACCCATTATTTCATTGTTATTAATTAGTTGTAGCGTGCCCACAAAATCGCTCGGAACGGTCAACACAACTACCAGTTTGTTGGATTTAATTAATGTTGAACATTTGCATTCCCCAACTACCTGTTAAAATCAATAAAATTAATTGATCACGGCAAAAACTGAACCAAAACTTTCAAAGATGGATAATATCGAAATGTTAGAAAAGATCAATAATATTTAATTTTTTAAAATGTTGAATAAACTTATTTTAATATTAAATTATACTATTTGCAATCATTTATTCTGTGATTATAAATGTTACAATTAAATAAAAATACATGCAACACGTAATTTAGGATGTGTATGTTTAAATTATTTATTAGCGCAATGCTAAATTAAAAAATTGTAATTATATATCATTTATAATCATGAAAAGAATAAGCACACACTTCAAAATATGTAACATTTATTTATATAATTGTTGTCAGTGTACTTTCATAGATTTTGTTACTATATATATAAAATACTATAATATATTATATATTTATAATATCTTTTATATATCTTACCTTCACATTTTATAAATTTGCATGTTTGGTATTTTTTTAATTATGTATAAATTACCATGTATATTCTTAAGAGTTCATATATATATATATATATATATCATTGTGTCTGTCACTAATCAAATCATCCATTCATTCATCACTTGGTATCAAATATATTTGAATACACTTTTTTTTTTCCATTTTCTTCCCTTTTGGTTTCTTGGTGCCCACAGGCAACCAAAACCTATCTAGTCTCTTCTTCTGATTTCTATCCTTGTTGTTGCTCCATTGTTGCTTCACTCTTACCAACCCCTCTATTTGCTCCATCTCTGTTGTCAGTACAGCCATTGTCACTAAAACTTGGTCACTATTTTATTTTTCGACTGAAACTTACTATTAGCTACTACTATTTGTGTGGTTTGTGTTTCATCTTCTCTTTTTTTTTTTTTTTTAATTTTGCTGTTGCAACCCAACATCGTGGTTGTTTGTTGTGGATTGCTTCAACCCACCACTGTGCAGATTGTGCGTTGCTACTTCTTCATTACTGCTTGTTGATTGCTTCTTCTTCAATTTCTTCTTCTTCAATTTGTTGTTGATTGCTTCAACCCACCCCACCCCCCCTCAACCCTCTTTTTACTACCATTGCCACTGCCCCCTCTATTTGCTTTGTCACCGCTACTTGTGTTGTCCTCCCCTCTGTTTGCTGCCACACTATTGTTGGACCTTCCCCCACTTCTGGTCTTGATGTCTCAGGATCAATTATAGTAAGAGATAAAGTAGGTGCCTCAAATGTGTTCAATGCTAAAGGAACAGTAGAAACAACAGCAGTAAAAACAAAAGTAATATGACAATGATTTATTTTTTGGTCTGATCAATGATTTTTTTGCCTATATTCAAAACCATGATGCCCAAAGTAGCCACACTTATAACATTGTCCAATAAACTTGGACTTATCTCCCCTAGGTACTTTCAAAGAAGTCACAAAAATCTTAGGTTAAAAAAATGAGTGAAGGATTAGAATTTAGTAGAACACGATCAATTGCCATGCCAAGTTTAGTGGCATAATATGTTTCTTTTGAAATTAACTCAATTAAAGTAGTCTCAAGTGTTGGAAGATGATTCACATAGTAATATGGCATTAACTATGAGGAAACTTTTGGTCTAGTTGCTCGCCTTACCCCATTTCGTTCATTACTTGCCATTTCAACTAGATAACTGTAACACCCCAATTGTCGGTCCTTTTGTTTCTATCACATCGGGGTTAGGCGTGGAGAAGCGCACTCATTCTACATTTATTGTTGTACACGTATCACCCGCTGAGAATTGAGATGTTACTATTCTCATATTTAAATCATATTAAACACATTTTGAACACACTAGATCTCATCTAAATCATTCATTAATTTCTTGGACATACCAAGAAATAACCTATGGAAATAAACAGAGATAATCAAACAAATAAGCCATTAACTTCAACATTTAAGACTAAATGAAATGTGTTACAAAACCTCCAAAAGAAATCTCTAAGCACGACTTAAGTGGCTAAAATCTAAACCATAAAGGAAATTAACAATGTAAATTAGTCTAAAGGCAATATGCCCAGTCTAAGCTAATTAATTAATCAAAGAAAAAGTTATAAAACAACCTCCACTGTAAGGTTAGCTAACTAGCTAATAAAATATCTTAGAGATGTTGGTTAGTAAGCATCGTCTCAAAAGTTACTTGAAATGGAGAGGTGGGGGTGAGCTCGAAAGCCTAGTGGATCATACACAATATACCAATAACATTATTTAAATTAAATACAAAACTTGTAATCACTTATCAAACATTAGGTTATTAACAGTCGTAATTTAGATCAAAGGGCTTAACCATGGTGCTCTTTCATTACAATCGTAGCAAATAGAAAGAGGAATAGTGTAATATATGTCAAATTCCAATGGGATAGGGAAATGCATCCATTACCCAACTTGAGAACGAGAGACACGCCCATCGTTCCTTCTCCAAGAACTAGGGTCACACCCATAGTTCTATCATTGGAAACAAGGGACACACCCATCATTTCTTAACACCAGAACACCGACAATGATCCCTTGTGAACAACTACGACGATACAATGTTCAATTCTCAATTTATCTTTGCTTGAATATCAACAAACATCACATGACAAGCATCGTTATCATTTCATTATGTATAACACATCATTGAACAATAACTTAATCATATTGATCATCTCATGGAAATATAAATAAAGCAATAATCATCACATGTTATAAAAGCTTATAAACACCAAGGATGGACATATAGCTCATGTTATTGTAGTATTCATACATTCATGTCATTTATAAATCATTCAAACAACATCCTATCATGTTTATAGGCATTCAAACAATGTAAACATACCACATGTTCAACATTAAAATTCAAATAATACTAGGAAGTAAGATAATCACTTCCACCCATCTAATAAGTTCCCTTGGGCCCTGGCTTGTAGTTATATTATTCTTGAATCTTCAACTTTTGAGATTTAACACAAATATTATTCGAGTTTCAAGCATTATTAATGTGTTCAAATCATAAAGCAATGATTTCTTAGTCAGGGTGTATATATAAGGGCAAAGAGAAGAAGTCGACATATTACCGTGGTAATGTGTTCAACCTTTGCATTATTGTGGTAGCCACGCTACTAAAAACAAATATGGTCTTGATGTGTTACCGCGGTATGTACCCTAATCGCACTATTGCGATAGGCTACTGTATTAGTTTGTGTTCTTGGCATGTGAACAATGCATTACCGTGGTAGGCTACCATGATAGTTACATGATTTCCATAATTCACATTCTGTTCGTGTGTTTCTCGTTCCCCTTCATGCATGACACTTCGATGCATCAAACTTAGAACTCAAAAACAAATATTTCAATGGACAGAAGAGTTTTTACACCTCGATATTATTCTTTCCTCCGTGGTTTGCCTCCAAAGAATTTTTAGGATGGTTTCAAGAAATCTATTTCAGTAAATGAGCCATCATAATCTAAGAAAATGTGAAACGTTAATGAAAACATGTGTTGTGAGTGAGAATTAGTCTCTTACCTCGTCTACAACTAATTGTGAAGTCACAACAATCGAGTTCCTTGATCGTTGTGCACTTCTTCTTCACCGTTTGCTTGAGAAATTGTTAAGAGAAGTTGGAATGGTTGGAATCTAACTTAGAATGAGTGTAAAGGAATGAACACATCAACGGAGAATGGTAGAGTTTGGTTCGGGGAAGGAGGTGCGACTGCAAAATGAAACCATGAGTTTTAGGGTTTTTATGCACACCATTCCACTTTATATATGCATATATTTTATGCATTACCATGGTAACTGCAATTGCGACATATTTTTGGATTTTGTTTCTCATTACCGCGGTAATTAGAGTCTTTTGTGTTACTTTCATATTTTCGTCAATATTTATCATGTTTATCCGAATATACATATAGTTTATATTTATTCTAGGTTTATTAACACTTGTATTATATGATTATGAATAGTTTATGAGTTTTATTCATATATTCAAATTATTTATATTTATTAACTCTAAAATTTTGCTAATGGTTTATTAACTTTTGAGGTTTTACGACAATGGAAGATGTTTCAGATGGATGCTAAAAATGCATGTCTTAGTGGAGATTTAGTAGAAGTACACTCACAACCTCCACAAGGTCTTGATCATCCACCAGGTAAAGTTTGTCATCTTTGTAAAGTTATATATGATCTCAGGCAGACTCCTTGAGATTAATTTTCTAAGTTTCGCTTTGTACTTTCTCAACAAGGCTTCTCTCTTATGATTCTACTTTGTTTTTTTATCGCTCGGTATTGTGTTTCTTTTGTTTATATGTTGATGATATGGTTACAGGGGATGATGTATCGACAATTCATGCTTTACAACAATTTCTTGGTCAAACATTTGAAATGAAAAATTTATGGTCATTAAGTTATTTTCTACACGTTAAAATTATATCTAGCTCTACTTTTCTTAGGTTAAGCATGTTGTTGATCTCTTATCTCGTGTTGACTTAATTGACTGTAAGTTTGTTGATAGTCCTTTGGAGACAAATGTGAAGTTATTCCGCATTGATGGTTAACCCCTACTAGATGTGACGTTACATAGGGAGTTAGTTGAAAGTCTCATCTATCCTACTATGAATCAACTGAATCTATCTTACATTGTCATACTATTGAGTCAGTTGATGCATGCTCCAAGATCTTTTCATTATGCAGCCGTCTTATGCATACTTCAATATATTAAGGTTACTTTATTTTATGGCCTTCATTTCTCTACTCATTCCCCCTAGAACTCCATGGATTCTTTAATGTGAATTGGGCAGGTTATCCAATTAATCGTTGTTCCATCATAGGATATTGGTTGCTACTCGATTCCTCCCTAATTTTTTGGAAGAGTAAGAAATAAACTCTTGTTTCACACTCTATCACGGGGACAAAATATTGGGTAATGTCCAATGCCATAGTCTTGCTGTTATGGATTTATTGGTTGTTATAAGACATGAGAGTTTCTTTTTCTTATAGTTCAACTCTTTATTGTGACAACATTAGTGCTATACAAATTGTTCATAATGATGTTTTTCATGAATGAATGAAATATATTGAAATTAATCATCACTTCATTCATTAGCATATCAAAAAAGATATCTTTTGGTTGACTCATGTAGCTTCCAAATCAACTTGTTGACATCTTCACCAAAGGACACCCACCTGAAAATGTTATGATTTAGTTGACAAATGTAAGATGATTTCCTTTTTAACACCTTGAGTTTGAGGAAAGATGTTAATATATATATATATATATATACATGTGTATGTATGTATGTATGTATATTTCTACTTTCACATTTTATGTATTTTTGAGTTGTATATAAACTATAATTTATATTCTGAAGGCAACTCCAACCCATTCCTTTATATTTACACTATTCCTCCATTTAAAAAACATATTTTGAGAATATTCTTTTTTAATCTTATTTTATATTCATTTATATTATTTTCTTTAAAATTAATATTTCTACC
>JAJIYU010002042.1:0-32302 GCA_030144865.1 Tinospora cordifolia | reverse complement strand
TATATATATAATTATTTATATAATGGATACAACATAAACAGCGTAACAACAAGCAAAAACAGAAGAACAATAATTTTACACTTCAATTATTCTATTGTTATTTTAACATTATATATCCCACTACTTATATATATATATATATATATAATTATAATTATAATTATTTATACATGCATGCAATTACTTAAATAATTACTTATATATGTAAATAATGTGACATACAAATATCTATATATCTATATATATAATTGTTATACGTATGATATACAAATAACATGGTGTATATATATGGGTAATTATTTATGCATGATATACAAATATCATGGTATATATATATACCTATATTATACCATGAGTATAATATATTATATATTGTATGTTTGTTGTTATCTACTGTTTGCTTATGTATATTGATGTTATACCAACTCTATACATTCATTTCACACATTAAATTTTTTATTTTTCATGTAGGAAGATGATGTAAATAAAGCAGAAGACTGTAAAGAAGAATCTGCTAGTAGGAAAAAATGTACAGATGTTGAAGCTACAAGCCAAATTTTGACGGCATTACAAGAGATTGTTAGTGATACCAATAAAAAAGAGGAAGGTAACTTTGAACACTTTGTTTGGATTATGATTTGTCATTTACATTTATTTTCATTATCCATTAATATTGAACATTTTCATGTTAAAGGCCGACTCAACAATAAGTGAAGGTGAAAGAAGGAAGAAAAAAACATTAACCTTGGTAAGATCATGAATACAATTCTTTTATTAATTCAAGATTCTGCTTTTGTAGTTTTTATGAAACTAATTGTCCTTAATTTATCTGCTTTTAGGACATTTTTCATTTAATTTCACTGACCTAGGTTGTTGACAAAGATGAATCGAAAGATCATGCACTTGTTGAATGTGAACGAGAAACCACGATTGAAGAAATTGTTGAGTTGGTCGTTAATGTTGCGACTTCAGCCGTCTCTACTAAGATCACACTCCACTTCTTCCACCTCCTACATTTAATAAAAGGGGGAGGCGTCCCGCTGGAGATAAACGTAAAGGAAAGGAGATTGTGAAGGGACGACTATCCCCCATAGACATCTATCTACTTGAAGATATAGACAATAGTGTTGTAGCTGAGTTTGATGAGTGGATTCAAAAGGGTCGGCTGAAGTGCTTGATATTAACATCTATCACATTATTTAGGTCAAATAAAATATACCATGATCATGAGAACAATCTGAATCCAGCTTTTGATTTTTCAATCACTGATATCGCTGATAAGGAATGGTTTTACACATTGATCACTGCAGGCCAGCCTATCTCCTCCTCTGTAAGTTTAATTTTTTGCACTTGATATTATTGCTTATAGATATTATACTGATAATATACCAACATGATACAAAAATATAGGGTTTTGGACACTTTGCAATGTCTGTATATATATATTATACTAATATGATACCAATTTCTCCTATATATTCCATATCCTTAAACTATGTTATATTGTTTTGAATACATATTATATTGATATGATACCAATATCATCTATATAACGTATTCTTAAACTCTGTTATGTTTATTATTTTAGTATAATGAGATGTTATACAAATAGCATACTTATTATGTTTTGAATGTTTCATGTTTATACAATTTTTATTCATGACCCAAATCTTTTATTGTAATTTAGAAATTTTGTATGGACAGCATGTAGATGTGATGTTCTATTACTTGCACAAGAAAAACAAGTATGATGAATTGATTAAGATGAAGTGTACAATGACAGACAACTTTTTTGATCAAAAGTTGCAGTCTGTTTATGGTAGATTCAAAAAAGAGAAGGATGCATCTATGTTAGGGGATGAGATGGTAATTATGGAGTACTGCAACATTCCGTGGTCTGATGTTGACTACGTCATTTTTTCTATTAATGTTGTGACTGCGTTCCACTAGATACTAGCCTGCATCAGCATTCACAAGGGTTGCATATATGTTTACAATTCCCTGCGTACTCCTGCTGTTGATGTTGCGACAATGGAGGCAATTCAAGCTTATTCCACCATTCTTCTTTTTTATCTTGAGATGATTGGGTTTTACGAATCAAAAGTTAACTAAAGGATAGACCTGGGATAGAGCCATTTAAGGTGCAAGTTGTTGATAATCTACCAAACCAAGATGAGTGTGATTGTGGAATGTTCATATTTTATTTTTGCTGAATGTTTTGCCACCGGAAAGGAAATTTCACATGATTTTGATGTGATTTACTATAGGAAAAGGGTGGCTCTTAATCTGTACTTGCATGGTAGAATGAAGTAAAATGAAAGCACCAAGAGTGACAATGAAAGATCAAGTCAATTCAACGTTGAGAGTAGGATCCAATCAGAGTAGGTCTTAAAGAAGTGAAGAATGGAAGTGTGACGACCCATGTTTTTGATATTGGATTGACGGATCTGACATATATGTATTCTATGTATTTTCTAGAATTTTAATGAGAAAATACAGAATTTTCTTCAATTTTTTCCTGATTTCGAATTAATTATTAAAAGAAAATGAGAATAATATGAGAAAATGTAATTTTGTAAGAAAAACACATAAAACTATAAAGAAAATGTGTTTTCTCAAGGGGAATGATCTTTAGGATCGATTTATGAGTTTTTGGAATAATCATGGAAGTTTTAGAATGATAAATATAATTTTTGGAGAAAAAAATATGATTTTTGGGAAATTATGCAATTTTTAGATAAAATAATTGAATAAATGATAAAATGATGTAAAATGGGGTATTTTGATGAGAGATGATGATTGGATAATTTTTAATAATTTAGAAAAAAAATGTGAAATTTTGGTATAAAATATATGTATATATAAGAAAATACATGTATATGAAGAAAGGAAAAAGAAATGACAAAACAAAGGGGGCGAACCCGGCACACGGGCCGAACAGCCTCTGTGGGCCGGGTACTAGTCGGACCACAAGGCCCGACCCATGCGCACACCCTTGAGGGCCCAGCGTGGGCCAGCCCACGGTTCGAATGGCCCACATGCCAACAAAGGGCCCAAGCCCCTTTTGTTTTGTCTTGTTTTGTCATTTGTAGGAGATTATGAGAATTTTGACGAATTGTGGGCAAATTTTAGGGGATTTATAGTAGATTTCCAGCACAAAACCATAGGAGTTCATGGTTTAGGTCCATGGTTTGAACCATCAATTCATAGCCTCCATGGTGACCAATAGGTATTGCCAACTAGGCAGCCAGCTTGTAAGGTGGAAAGCCACCTGGATGGCCACATGTCACCCATCCTTGCCATGCAAACCTCTCCCATGCAACAAAACTCCTCCTTGAGCTCAAACCTAGAAAAATTTCAGATTTATGTAGCCAACTTCCCTAGCTTGAATCTTCCTCAATTCTCAGCCAAATCCAATAAACCATGGCTTGATTTGAAACTTAAACCACTATCTACAAAGTCCCACAAATGGTTTGCCCAATCTTGGAGTTGTCTGAAGCAGAAATCATCAAGAAAAGGTTTTGTTCACACTGTTCAAACCTAGAAAACCATAAGTTGTGTTGGAACCACCTTTGGAGCTTCGGATCCTAGGTCGTTTCAAGCTCGTTTTGGAGGTGAGATAGTTCGTTTTCTTCATTTTCATGAGTAATTTAACCTCCAATTGTTGGAAAACAAGAAATGAAGCTTTACATATAACTTCCAAACCATTAAAGTTGGCTACTTACTCACAGTTACAGCTGTGTAAAAGAGACAGTTGGAGCAACTTTGGGAAAGCTCACTCTTGAACCATTCTAGGCTCGTCCTTGAGGTAAAATACATTATCCTACCTCCTTATCATGAGTATTCAAGTGTCCAAGTGGTAGGAACCAGAAATTGAAACGTTTAGTATGACTTGTAAGTCACTGTTGTTAACTGTTAGACTTATTGTTGCAATAGTGTCAATAGAAACAGTTTGAGACCGGATTTGGAGCCACATTTGGGACACCTAAAGGCACACATTCAGACTGAAACCAGAGTCATTTTAGACCCCATAGTAGAGGTTCCAAAAAGGTATAAAGACTTGACCTTGAACCTTTGTGTGTATGATTTGCTACACTTGCTAGTATACCATGATTGTTAGGGTGCTAGAACAAATTTTTTGTGTTCTTTTGAATACACCAGAATATTGATGGAATGGTAGGCATGATTTTGGTGTTACATGTTATTGATTCAGAGTATTCTTGGATAATGAATGTTTTATAACCCACATACTACAAATAGACACAAGAAATGACTCATGAAATGGTAGTTTAATGGGGGAAAGAACACTAGAAAGATAGTAGAATCTATGAACCCAAAAATTTCCTACAATCTAGCCGAAATTTCTGAGATGAAATTAACTGACCCAACCATGGTAGATTGAGCTCAAATTTGGTGGAGAGATTCCTAAGTGTGTCTAGAAGTTTCTTACCAAATTTCAGGGCATTTTGATATGTGTAGGTAGGTCAATTCAGGCAAACAGTCACTGCCTATCATAGGGTATACGGGATCTATACAGTTTTTGTTATCATACCTGGAAACCCTAGTAAGTGATGTCCAAAAATTGTGATTCACAATTTTGGGAAAATTTTAAGGAGTCTAAAATAATTCTGCAAAGTTTGGCTCAAATTCAATGTACGGATTACCAGCAGAAAAATCGGGAAAAAGGTTGCACAGATAGGGACATAGGCTAATGTTGTGCCTAAGTGATGGGATTTGGGAATGTTGATCCCTTTTGGCCCAAATTAACTTTAGGAGGACTAGAGTTGACCATTTGGGACTCTATTGACCAACTAGGTCAGCAAGTGATAAGTTGACCAGGGTTGACCAAGATTGACTAAGGTCAATCAAATTGACTTAGCAACTTGAGGCAAGTTGAAGTAATATAGATGGACTACCCTTGTCGAGGTCAATCCATGTATTGACCAATAATGTAGAGTTAGAATAAGCCAAGTCCCATGTTAATATTAAGGAGTTATGTCAATTTTGTAGGATCAAGTACTAGCGGGACGCGACCGGTCACGAGAGGAGCATCGGGAGCGGAGCATCCCTATGAGTAGTGTTTTCTAACTTATTTCTTAGAGCTTGCTATTTTGTCCATTGTGAAAATGTTATTACATATTGTGATGAATTGACATCCTTTAAATGATTTTTAAATGAAAAGTGCACTGAGTCTTAAGGTCCTGGGGTTCAGGGTTAGGGTGAGTTATGTCGGTCTCTCATACGACCACGAGAGGTGACCACCTAGCACAGAATGCCCACTGAGGGGGTTCTGTGGACCCACGATTGATGTAGTGACCACCTAGCACAGAGTGCCTGCTAAAGGGGTTCTGTGGACCTACGATTGATGGCAGGTTGGGCCCATTACAATTTATGGCAACGGCAATAAGTCCAGATTAGACCACAATGAGGCGATGGCAATAAGTCCTAATCAAGTCATCACGATAAGATAACGACAATAAGTTCTGATTGGGCTTACGCTAAGGTAATGACAATAAGTCCTAATCAGGTCGTCACAATAAGGCAACAACAATAAGTCTTGATTGGGTTGTTACGGTTAATGGCAACGACAATAAGTCCTGATCGAGTCGACACGATATGCCTAACTGACTGTAACCTACTCAAGTGGTTTTCAGTCGCCTTGAAGCACTTGCGAGCCTCGGCAGATGTCTTCACTATTTAGTTGTTGATTTTAAATTAAGGTGCACAACTGCATAATGATTTTAATTGTATTCACTATTGCATTCACTTACATAATATTATTGCTCATAAATTCATGGCACATGTTTTAATTGCGGAATACTTGTTTTAAGTTTGAATTATACTACATTACTCACTGAGCCGCCGTGGACAATTAGGCTCACTACTCTAACTTTTCACGTTCTTTGGCCGCGGATAAGGGCAAGGGAGTAGTCATCGCATAGAGCTACACTCTCTTACTCTTTTGGTAGGGTTTCTTCGTATTTTTTTGTGTTTTGAGGATTAGAAACTATGTATAGGGGTGAGGAAAGCTTGTATATAAAGGATTATCACTCTCGTTGCTACATATGTTATAATGACCCATTTTGCTAAATATCAAGTGTGTTAATGTTCTTTGTGTTAAATTTCTTTTGCATTCTATTGATTACTCTGATAGTGTGCGTTGTGGTGTTGAAAGATGAGGCTTAACAGTGTCTTGGTAAGCTTGGCTTGCGGGTAGGTTTGTTGGGACACTGTGCCGGTCGGTTAGCCCTTCATCCTAGGGAAGGGGTCCCGACAGGAAGAAGCTGGGTTGTCATATATCTTGCATCACAAATTTTTAATGTGTAATACATTTTTGATATTTTAGATATGTATAATTTTAACATGATTATGGTTCATTTATAACAATGACTATTTTAAATTTCAATTTTGTCATTTTATTTTGTCTTTTGAGGTAGATTGTGTTATTTTTTACTCATCTATGAATAATGTTATTCATATGTGAACTTTATTATACTGATTTCAGGTCGTTATCGCTATATGTTTATACGTGCATTATTCGATTTTTATTCCTGCATTATACTACATTTCGCGAGTTATATATATCATTATTCACGCATTATTTGATTGTTATCGTTAGATTTTTATACGGGCATTATTCGATCTTTATCGCTATATTATACTGCATTTTATAGGTTATATATATATCATCATGCACGCATTATTCGATTGTTATCGCAATATATTTATATGTGCATTATTCGATTTTTATCCCTGCATTATACCATATTTTGCAGGTTACATATATCATTATTAACGCATTATTCGATCTTTATCCCTACATTATACCACATTTCACAGCTTATTCATACCATTATTCACGCATTATTCGATCGTTATCGCTAGATTTTTATACACACATTATTCGATCTTTATCCCTATATTATACTATATTTTACGGGTTATATATATCATCATACACGCATTATTCGATCGTTATCGCTAGATTTTTATAAGGCCATTATTCGATCTTTATCCCTACATTATACAATATTTAACTAGTTATTTATACCATTATTCATGCATTATTCGAACATTATCGCTAGATTTTTATACACGTATTATTCGATATTTATCCCCACATTATACTACATTTTACTAGTTATATATATACCATCATTCACGAATTAATTATTCAATTGTTATCGCTAAATTTTTATGCATATATTATTTAATATTTATTCCAACATTATACCACAATTCACGTGTTATATATACCATATATATTATTCGCGTAATATTCGATCAATATCCCAACATGAGACTTTGGAGGCCACGTGGATGGCCACATGTCACCCTATGTGGCCATGCAAGCCCCCCTCATGCAATAAAACCATCTCTTGAGTTTGAATTCTAGATTTCTAGATCTCTGTAGCCATCTTCATGAACCCATATCTCCTTTATTTCTCAGCCAAATCCTTCAAATCCTAGCTTGTTTTGAAGCTTATACTACCCTCTACAAAGTCTCACAAGTGGTTTGCTGGATCTTGGAGCCATCTAAAGCAGAAACCATCGAGAAAAGGGGTTGTTCATAAGTTTTAAACCCAGAAAACCAAAAAAATCTGTGTTGAATCAATCTTTGGAACTTGGGTTCCCAGGCCATTTCAAGTCCATTATGGAAGTAAAACCCCTCTTCTTTTTCCTTATTTTGTGTACTTTCGTGTCCAAGTGGTGGGGATCGAATACTCAAGCCTCAAACCTGTTTTATATGGCCATCAAGTAGCTATCCGACTAACTGTTTTAACAGTTTCTGCAAGAAAACTAACTCTGAGACCAGATTGAAGGCCATATTTAATGTACTTAGAGGTTTCCAATTAGACTAAGACCGGAGGCATTTCGAACCACATACTTGGGACTACAAAAAGGTAAAAGCCTCGAACCAAAATCTTATGAGGTTTAAATTTTGTATGCTTGGAAACATGCCTTCTTAGTTAGGTGTTGTGGACTTAGAAAAATTTTCAGAACATCCTCATGCAAAAACAGAAAGGAATAGCCTCGGATTAGTATCAGAAATTAGAATAGATAAGCACTCAAAAACCATAGGGGATTGAACGATACAATAATCTGTTACATAAACAGAAAAGTAGGCGATTAGTTGACTGAACAAATGAAAGCAATTTAAGCTAAAATTTAGTGGAGAAGTCCCTGGATATGTCAATAGTGTGTGTACCAAATTTCATAGCATTCTGAAATTGGGAAGTAGGTTAGTTGATTCACTAAGTAACTGTCTGTCACAAGGTATACGAGATTCTTACAGTCTCTGTTATTACACCTAGAAACCCTAGTAAATGGTGTCCAAAAATCATGAAATAAAATTATGGTAAAAGCTTAGACAGAATAGATCAAATATGAAAATTTTTACCCAAATCCAACAGTTGGATTGATCATAGAAAATTTGGAAAATTTACTGCTAGGAAGTGTAGATCCAGAAGTTCCTGTGATCCAACTGAAAATTCTGAAATTAAATTAAATGGCCAAACCTTAGTGGATTAATCTGCAATTTGGTGGAAAGGTTCCTATGTATGTCTAGATTATGCCTACCAAATTTCAGAGCATTTTGATATGGATAAGTGGGTCAAATTAGGCAGGCAGTCATTGCCTGTCACTTAGAATTCGAGAACACACAGTTCTTGATGTATCAGTCAAAAACACTATCAAATGAAATCCTAAATTCATGGTTTAAAATTCTGGGGAAGACTTAAGGAGTCTAGAACAAATATGAAAAATTTTACACAAATCCGATGTATGGATTGCCTGCAGAAAAATCGAAAATATCGTTGCGCAGTTAGGTCCTTAAACTATAAATGTGACTAAGTATTAGGACTTGAGATTTTGAACCAATTTTGACCCAATTGGCCCATTTTGACCTGATTTGGGCACAAATTGACCAACAGTGACTAGTATGACTACATTGACCAGAGTTGACCAGCGTCAACCAATTTTGACAAATAAACGAAAATGATTCGGGTCAATCGAAACTAAGTACGAATAGTGAGATTCGATATTAGGTCACTGTATGGATAAAATTGAGATTGAGTTTGATGCAGATTCTAGAGAGTACTGCAGGATTGGGCAGGTTATCGGCGGGACATCAGTGCGCAGGACCCAAGGTGAGTAGTTTGGTTCAGGTGTTTCTGTGACTTTCATTCCTTGCATGAAAATTGTGTGAAATGGCATGGTTCAAATGGTTTTACAAGCTTTAGAGACATCGGGTTGGTTTTGAGTTATGTAGATGTACACGGGTAGTAAAACTAGAGGCTCAAGGTCCGAGCGCAAGGTCATGGTACATGATGAGATGAGACCCGAGGTCCGAGCAAAGGGTCAGGGCGTATGATTAATGCGCTTAGTTTTCAACCTGCTCGAGTCACAACACTTGAAGACCGAGCGCGGGGTTAGGGTATTCAAGGAATACGCCTAGCTGACGACCCACTCAAGTGGCCAGTATGCCTGACTTACGACCCACTCGAGTGATGACCATAGGTGGGGTTGTGTTGAGCTAACCTAGCCTAGATATATGTTTTTAACTGACATGGATTCAAGATAATTTTCTGAAACTATTGCACTATTTATAACTGTTTTCATACTCTGTCATACTTTTGAATGTCGCATCATTTTACTGCTCATGCATACATACATTGTTTTGGAATATTGGTATGGTTAACATGCTAATCTTCATACTCACTAAGCCACGTTAATTATAGGATCACTACTCTATCATCATTTCAGGTTCTACAGCGACTGAAAAAGGGAAGGGCGTAGTGATCGCCTGACTCCCTCACGATTATGTTTCTATTCTTTTGATCTTTTGATTAGAGGTTGGTCATTCTGTACATATGTAAAGGGTCACAATGTATTTTGGACAAGATAAATGTTTAATGAAATGCTTCCGCTTTACATGTTGCTTACTTTTGCCTTTAAGTGTTCTAATTATTCTGATATCGTCTGATTGTATGAAATTTCGAAAGGGTTTAACAATGGTCGGGCGAACTTGTCTCGGTGAGAGGGTTCGTCGGGCCATTGTGCCGATCGAGCCGCCCTTGTCTTAGAGAAGGGGGTCCGACAAGACTTGGTATCAGAGCCCTAAGTTCAAAAGAATAGAAATGCAAATAAGTGAAGAACCTAGACGATATCAGAATGATTGCGAAAGTAAGCAAATCCTCGAATAAAGAAGAGAGGATTAACAATCATAAAATGTATTTGAACATAACAAGTAAACTTTTAGAGTCGGGTCCATTTTGAATATATGAATAACCAACAGTCCAATTTAAACTACAGATAGATATGCCACCTCAGCAAGACATAGCACCACCTAGGCAGGGCAGACCCCTGTTGAGACTAGGGAGCCGACACCGCCACCACCCCCTGTTCAGCCCGAGCTAGATCATATACGGAGGCTTGAGGCAGTTATTAGAGCCTCTAACGAGGCTGCTCAGGCTCAGACAACCTTACTGATGTAGAAGCTTGATCGATTGGAGGCTGAGAGGCTGAGAACCAAGCCCGCAGTGCAGCCTGTTCCACCCGAGGCACCAGCTGTCAAACCACCAGTTGGGCCAGTAATGGCACCCGCAGCCCCAACCCAGAATGAGAGAATCGATACCCGGCTCCTCAAGAGTTTCATGGACCTCCGCCCCGCAACATTTAGGGGTGGCATCAGCTTAGAGACAACCAAGGACTGGTTGCTTAATATGGAGAAGATTGCTGAGACTATACGATTATCTAAGGCGGATCGGGTTCTCTTCTTGACACATATGTTAGAGGGCGAGGCTGCTAGATGGTGGCAATCCACGAGGAGTATAGAGGGTTAGATCGCCACTTGGGCCAAGTTCGAGGAGTTGTTCTTAGAGGCTTATGTTCCCGAGACTGAGAAGAAACATAAGAAGGTGGAGATTTTGAGCCTGCGGCAGGGGACCATGACTGTTAGAGAGTACACACATCGGTTCCTATAGCTCGAGGCTTATGCCGGGGGGTTGATAGTTGAGAAAAGCGAGAGGGTTGGATTCTATCGATAGGGGCTAAGGCTCGCTATTAGATAGGCAACTTCTACATCCAAGGCCCAGACTTTAGATGAGGTCCAGAGAGAGGCCTTATGGTACGAGATGGTCGGGTTGGATGAGAGACTTGAGGTTTCTGTAGTACCAAGCAGTACCCCTCAGCCACAGCCACAGCCACAGCAGCAGGCCGCATCACAGACTCAGCCATCACACAGAGGTGGGTTTGGAGGTTATCGAGGTCGTGGTCATCAGCAAAAGAAAGGGAAGAGGAAGTATTATGAGACACAGTCAAGCGGCACTCCTAGCTAGACCACCACCCAGGTAGTAGCACTTGCAACCACCCCTATACAGACACAGCCACCAATAGAGCAGCGGAGCACGAATTCAGGGGGCCGAGGCAAAGGCCACGGTAGAGGCCGCGGGCAAAGTCAGTGCTATCAGGGAGGGCAAAGGCCACCACTTACATGCTATTAGTGTGGACGAGTTGGACACAAGAAGGTTGAGTGTTCGACTCGTGTTGGTGGTCCTAGTTCATCTGCTCCAGTTATCAGAGACAAAGCACAAGCCGTCACCCAGCTTGACCTGGATTCGAGGAAGACCTTGGTGGAAGGTACCATCTCCCTCTGTGATTCATCTATTTATGTATTTATTGATGTTGGCTCTACTTTGTCCTTCATTTCTGGATATGTTGTGGATAGACTATGACTTAGACCAGTTAGGGCTTCTACTTGGTTGATGTTGAGTACTGCCACTGGGGAGTACATCTACCCTAACATAATCTGTGAGAGGTGTGTGCTTAAGTTGGGAGACCTCGAGATCGTTGTAAACCTCCGAGTGTTAGAGTTTCTTGAGTTTGATGCCATACTTGGTATGGACTGGCTCGCTGCATATCATGCATACATCAATTGCTTTGCCAAGAGGGTTGTGTTTCAGATTCCAGGCCAACCCTCTATAGTTTTTCAAGGTAGAGCTTCTGATAGGCAGAGTACCTAAGGTCAATTCGTGATGCAGCATGAGATTGATACTCTAGCTAGTTTGACAACCATAGAAGAGGTACCTGCCCGACCCTCTATTGATGAGATCACCATTGTCAGAGATTTTTCTGACGTGTTCCCTGAGGATCTACCCGGCTTGCCTCCTAAGTGGGAGATCAACTTTATTATTGAGATCATTCCAGGGACAAGAACTGTATCGATTCCTCTACCGAATGGCGCCTAGGGAGTTACAGGAATTGAAGGTCCAATTGGATGAGTTGTTGAGTAAGGGTTTCATCTCTCCTAATGTGTCACCTTGGGGTCCTCCAATATTGTTTGTGAAGGAGAAGGATAGGAGTCTTCGCCTATGTATTGACTACCCACAGCTGAACAAGGTGACAATCAAGAACAAGTATCCCCTCTCCCGTATAGATGACTTATTTGACCTGCTTAGAGGTGCTAAGGTATTTTCGAAGATAAAGATTAGAGATCTGGGTACCATCAGCTGAGAGTTACGGAGGAAGATGTGCCGAAGACTGGATTCCACATTAGATATGGGCACTATGAGTTCTTGATTATGTCGTTCGGTGTGACTAATGCCCCAGCTATGTTTATGGACCTTATGCAGAGGGTGTTCCAGCTGTACCTTGACACTTTTGTGATTATCTTCATCGATGACATCTTGATCTATTCGATATCTCACAAGGAGCACGCCGAGCACTTGAGGATCTCACTACAAACTTTAAGAGAACATAGATTGTATCCTAAGTTCATCAAGTGCAAGTTTTGGCTATCAGAGGTCCGATTTTTGGGTCACGTGGTTAGAGCTAAAGGTACCTCTATGGACCCCTCTAAGGTTGAGGCAGTTATCAGTTGGCCGAGACCTACCACAATGACGGAGATCCGTAGCTTCTTGGGTTTAGCAGGCTACTATCGTTGTTTCATCCAGAACTTCTCGAGGATTGCAGCTTCGATGACGAAGCTAACCAAGAAGGATACTCCTTTTATATGGACTTATAGGTGCGAGAAGGCCTTTCTTGAGCTTAAGCAGAGATTGACATCAGCCCTAGTACTAGGGTTGCCAGAGCCCGGCCGAGAGATGACTATATACACGGATGCATCACAGATAGTTCTAGGCTGTGTATTGATGCAGGGTGACAGAGTAGTAGCTTTTTCCTCTCGACAGTTGAAGGATCATGAGAGGAACTACCCTGTCCATGATTTAGAGTTGGCAATAGTGGTATTTGCACTTAAGATTTGGCGGCATTACCTCTATGGTGAGCGTTTCACACTCTATTCAGATCACAAGAGCCTCACATATCTGTTCTCGATCTAAATATGAGATAGAGGCGATGGATGGAGCTGTTGAAGGACTATGACTTCACTATTGAGTACCACCTAGGGAAAGCTAACGTTGTGGCTGACGCTTTGAGTAGGAAATGGGTCGAGACTGCATACATGGCGAGACATATGTCCCATGAGTAGATGATGCTTGATTATGCTTCGATCTTGAGTATCCATGAGTCTTCTACTGAGGCCAAAGTCAGTGCATAAATTACAGCCCAACCAGTTCAGATTAAAACCCGATGCATCCTTACAGCCCTTGTCTATCGTGGAGTAAAAGTGGGAGCACATCACTATGGACTTTGTTATAGGATTACCCCGTGTACAGCAGAGACATGATGTTGTTTGGGTAGTTGTGGACCTTTTGACGAAGTCTGTCCACTTTCTTCCCATGCATACTAAGGATTTAGTGGAGCGATTGAGCCGACTCTATATTAGGGAGATTATGAGGCTCCACGGGTTTCCCTTATCCATTGTGTCTGACAGAGACGCAAGGTTTACGTCCCAATTTTGGCAGGCATTGCAGACTCAATTGGGGACGAGGGTGAGCCTTAGTACAACATTCGACACAAACTAATGGCCAATTTGAGCGTGTGATCCAGATCCTTGAGGATATATTGCGATCTTGCATTTTGGACTTTGGTGGTAGCTAGGAGGATCACTTAGCTCTATGTGAGTTTGCTTATAATAATAGCTACCAGTCGATTATTGGGATGGCACCGTTTGAGGCATTATATGGTCAACCATCCAGGTCTCCCGCCTGCTGGGCCGAGACATGTGATAAAACAGTCTTAGGCCCTACCTTCATACATGAACAGAATGAGAAGATACAGAGGATTAGGTAGAATATGAAGGCCACTTAGGACCGATAGAAGAATTACGCAGATAACCGAAGAAGGGTCCTTGAGTTTGATGTTGGCGACCATGTCCTCCTCCGCATTTCGCCTCGCAAGGGGCAAACACGATTCGGGATTTTAGGGAAGCTTGCACCGAGATATATTGGGCCTTTTGAGATCCTTGAGAGGATTGGCCCCGTTGCCTATAGGCAAGCGTTACCGCCACAGCTATCGGGTGTGCATAATGTATTTCGTGTTTCTATGTTGAGAAAATATCTTCAATTTCTCTCAATTTTTAATTATTTATTGAAGAAAAATAAAATAATGGAAAAAAATGTGATTTTGAGGAGAAAATACATGGGATTATAAGGAAAATGTGATCTCTTGAAAAAAATAATTTTTGGGATTAGTTGTTGAATTTTTAGAATTTTTAGGGAATTTTTAGAATAATTAATGGAATTTTTGGGAAGAAAATGTAATTTTTGGTGAATTATTCAATTTTAGGAGAAAATAATGGAATAAATGATGGAAATTGATGTATAATGCAAAGTTTAGATGAGAAATAAGGATCAAATAATTTTTGATGATTTTAGAAAAAAAAATGCTGAATTTTGAGGTATACATGTATATATACAAAAAGGGAGAAATGTTGAAAAAAAAATCAACACAATGGGGGCCTAGGAGGACCCAGCCCCCAACGAGCCAAACCCGGTTCGCATGGGCTTCCAGCCCATGCGGGCTCGGGCTGCGAAGACGAAGTCTGGGCACCTAGTGCTCAGGCCTAGCGTATGGGCCGGCCCAGTTGGGTTGGCCAGCCCATGCGACCCCCAAAACCCAAGCTCCCTATTTCTTATCCTTTTATGCATTTTCTTATGCGATTTTTGCTTGATTTTTGACATTTTTGGGTGATTTTCTAAGCAAAAAAAAACTAGGGGAATCAATGGTTTTGGGATGGCCAATGAATGATGCCAACTAGGCATCCAACATGAGACTTTGGAGGCCACATGTCACCCTATGTGGCCATGCAAGCCCCCCTCATGCAACAAAACCATCTCTTGAGTTTGAATTCGAGATTTCCAAATCTCTATAGCCATCTTCATGAAGCCATATCTCCTTTATTTCTTAGTCAAATCCTTCGAATCTTAGCTTGTTTTGAAGCTTATAGTACCCTCTACGAAGTCCCACAAGTGGTTTGTTAGATCTTTGAGCCATCTGAAGCAGAAACCATCGAGAAAAGGGGTTTTTCATAAGTTTCAAACCCAGAAAACCAAAAAAATCTGTGCTGAATCAATCTTTGGAGCTTGGGTTCCCAAGCCGTTTCAAGTCCATTATGAAAGTAAAACTCTCTTCTTTTTTCTTATTTTTGTGTACTTTCGTGTCCAAGTGGTGGGAATTGAATACTCAAGCCTCAAACCTATTTTATAAGGCCATCAAGTAGCTATCTGACTAACTGTTTTAACAGTTTCTGCAGGAAAACTAACTCTGAGACTAGATTGAAGGTTATATTTAAGGTACTTAGAGGTGTCTGATTGGACCAAGATCGGAGGCATTTCGAACCTCATACTTGGGACTACAAAAGGGTAAAAGCCTTGAACCAAAAGCTTATGTTGTTTAAATTTTGTATGCTTAGAAGCATGCCTTGTTAGTTAGGTGTTGTGGACTTAGAAAAATTTTCAGAACATCCGCATGCACACCATGTTTTGGAGTGATGTTTGAGAGCAAATATGAGTAGAGTTCCTTACTGTTTTGAGTGAGACTTATTTAATCAGGATTTTAGGGCCTAAACTCTTGCAAAAACAGCAAGGAATGGCCTCAGATTAGTATTGTGACCTAGGATAGATAAGCACTCAAAAATCATAGGGGATTAAACCAGACAATAATCTGTTACATGAACAGAAAAGTAAGGGATTACTTGACTGACCAAATGAAGGAAATTTGAGATGAAATTTGGTGGAGATGTCCCTGGATATGTCAGAGGTATGTGTGCCAAATTTCAGGGAATTTTAAAATCGGGAAGTAGGTTAGTTAATCCACTAAGTGACTACCTGTCACAGAGTATACGAGATTCTTACAATCCCTGTTATTACACCTAGAAACCCTAGTAAATGATGTTCAAAAATCACGAAATAAAATTTCAGTGAAAGATTAGACAGAATAGATCAAATCTGGAAATTTTTACACAAATCCAATAGTTGTATTGATCACAGAAAATTTGAAAAATTTACTGCCAGGAAGTGTGAACCCAGAGGTCCCTGTGATTCAACTGAAAATTCTGAGATTAAATTAGGTAGTCAAACCTCTGTGGAATGAGATGAAATTTAGTGGAGTAATTCTTAGGTATGTCTAGTTTATTCCTACCAAATTTTAGAGCAATATGATATGGATGAGTAGGTCAAATTAGGCAAACAGTTATTGTCTGTCATATAGAACCCGAGAACACATAGTCCATGGAATCTTAGCTAGAAATACTATCAAATGAAGTCCTAAAATCATGATTTAAAATTCTAGGGAAGGTTTAACGAGTTAAGAACAGATCTAGAAGATTTGGTGCAAAGCTGACACACGGATTGCCCGCAGAAAAATCGACAAGCTTGCTGTGTAAGAGAGCAAAGAACCCAAATTTGACTAAGTGTTGAGGTTTGAGATTTTGCACTAATTTTGACCCTTTTTGACCCAATCTTGACCTGAATAGCCTGTGTTGACCCAATTTGGGCATGGATTGACCTAAGATAACTATGATGATTGCATTGACCAGAGTTGACCAGAATTGACTGTCTGACTGATTGACCGAAACGGCTCAGGTTGATCAAAACTGAGTTGGGATTGTGATATTAGATATTGGGCCTCTGTATGGATAAAACTGAGATTGAGTTTTGATTGATACAGATTCGAGAGGGTATAGCGGGGCTGTGCTGGTTGTCAACGGGACATCGGTGCACAGGACCCGAGGTGAGTAGTTTGATTCAGGTGTTTCTATGACTTTTATTCCTTGCACAAAACTTGTATGAAATGACATGGTTTGAATGGTTTCATGGGACTTAGATACATCTGGTTGATTTTGAGATATGTAGATGTACACGGGTAGTGAGACCAGAGGCTTGAGGTCCGAGCGTGAGGTCAGGGTATACGATGAGATGAAACTTGAGGTTCGAGCGCAGGGTTAGGGTGTGTGATTAACACGCCTAGCTTTCGACCTGCTTGAGTGATGGCACTTGAGAACCGAGTGCAAGGGTTGGGGTACTCGAGGGGTACGCCTAGCTTACGACCCGCTCAAGTGGCCAATACGCCTAACTTATGACCCGCTCGAGTGATGACCATAGGTTGGGTTTTGTTGAGCTAACCTAGCCTGGATATGTTTTGAACTGGCATGAATTTAAGATGGTTTTTGAAACCATTACACTATTTATAGTTGTTTTCACACTATGTCATGCTTTCGAATGTCACATCATTTTATTGCTCATGCATACATGCATTGTCATGCAATAAAAACATCTCTTGAGTTTGAATTCTAGATTTCTAGATCTCTGTAGCCATCTTCATGAACCCATATCTCCTTTATTTCTTAGTCAAATCCTTCAAATCCTAGCTTGTTTTGAAGCTTATACTACCCTCTACAAAGTCCCACAAGTGGTTTGCTGGATCTTGGAGCCATCTAAAGCCGAAACCATCGAGAAAAGGGGTTGTTCATAAGTTTCAAACCCAGAAAACCAAAAAAATCTGTGTTGAATCAATCTTTGGAGCTTGGGTTCCCAGGCCATTTCAAGTCCATTATGGAAGTAAAACCCCTCTTCTTTTTCCTTATTTCGTGTACTTTCGTGTCCAAGTGGTGGGGATCAAATACTCAAGCCTCAAACCTATTTTATATGGCCATCAAGTAGCTGTCCGACTAACTGTTTTAACAGTTTCTGCAAGAAAACTAACTCTGAAACCAGATTGAAGGCCATATTTAATGTACTTAGAGGTTTCCAATTAGACTAAGACCGGAGGCATTTCGAACCACATACTTGGGACTACAAAAAGGTAAAAGCCTCGAACCAAAATCTTATGAGGTTTAAATTTTGTATGCTTGGAAACATGCCTTCTTAGTTAGGTGTTGTGGACTTAGAAAAATTTTCAGAACATCCTCATGCAAAAACAGAAAGGAATAGCCTCGGATTAGTATCAGAAATTAGAATAGATAAGCACTCAAAAACCATAGGGGATTGAACCATACAATAATCTGTTACATAAACAGAAAAGTAGGGGATTAGTTGACTGAATAAATGAAAGCAATTTGAGCTAAAATTTAGTGTAGAAGTCCCTGGATATGTCAATAGTGTGTGTGCCAAATTTCAGTGCAATCTGAAATTGTAAAGTAGGTTGGTTGATTCACTAAGTGACTATCTATCACAGGGTATATGAGATTCTTACAGTCTCTATTATTATATCTATAAACCCTAGTAAATGGTGTCCGATAATCATAAAATAAAATTCTGGTGAACGCTAAGATAAAATAGATCAAATCTCAGAATTTTTACCCAAATCCAACAGTTGGATTCATCATAGGAAATTTGGAAAATTTATTGCTAGGAAGTGTAAACCCAAAAGTTCCTATGATCCAACTGAAAATTCTAAAATTAACTTGAATGGCCAAACCTCAATGGATTGATCTGAAATTAAGTGAAAAAGTTCCTAAGTATGTCTAGATTAAGGCTACCAAATTTTAGAGGATTCTGATATGCATAAGTGGGTCAAATTAGGCAAACAGTCACTGCCTGTCACTTAGAATCCAAGAACACACAGTTCCTGATGTATCAGTCAAAAACACTACCAAATGAAGTCCTAGACTCATGATTTAAAATTTTAAGGAAAACTTGAGGAGTCTAGAACAAATATGAAAAATTTGACGTAAATCCGATGTACGGATTGTCTGCAGGAAAATCGGAAACATTGTTGCGCAGTTAGGGCCTTAAACTAAAAATGTGACTAAGTATTGAGACTTGGGATTTTGAACCAATTTTAACCCAATTGGCCCATTTTGACCCAATTTGGGCACAAATTGACCAACAGTGACTAGGAGGACCATATTGACCAGAGTTGACTACAGTCAACCGAGTTTGACAAATTGACCGAAATGATTCTGGTCAATCAAAACTAAGTACGGACAGTGAGATTAGAGATTAGGCCACTGTATGGATAGAACTGAGATTGAGTTTGATTGATGCAAATTTGAGAGAATATTGCGGGACTGGGCCAGTTGTCGATGGGACATTGGTGCGCAAAAACCAAGGTGAGTAGTTTGATTCAGGTGTTTCTGTGACTTTTATTCCTTGCATGAAAATTGTGTGAAATGACATGGTTCAAATGGTTTCACAAGATTTAGATACATTGGGTTGATTTTGAGATATGTAGATGTACACGGGTAGTGAGACCAGAGGCTCGAGGTCCGAGCATGGGGTCAGGGTACATGATGAGATGAGACTCAAGGTCCGAGAGCGGGGTTAGGGCATATGATTAATGCGCCTAGCTTCCGACCCGCTTGAGTGACAGCACTTGAGAACCGAGCGTGGGGTTAAGGTATTTGAGGAATATGCCTAGTTTACGACCCGCTCAAGTGGCCAATGCGCCTGACTTACAACCCGTTCGAGCGATGACCATAGGTTGGGTTGTGTTGTGTTGAGCTAACCTAGCTTGGATATATGTTTTTAACTGACATGGATTCGAGATGGTTTTCTAAAATTGTTGCACTATTTATAACTATTTTCATACGATGCCATGCTTTTGAATGGCACATCATTTTACTGTTCATGCATACATGCATTGTTTTGAAATGTTGGTGTGGTTAACATGCTGATCTTCCTACTCACTGAGCCACGTTGATTATAGGCTCACTACTCTATCATCATTTTAGGTTCTATAGCGGTTGACAAAGGGAAGGACGTAGTGATTGCCTGACTCCCTCACGATTCTGTCTCTATTCTTTTGATCTTTGGATTAGAGGTTGGTCATTCTGTACTTATGTAAAGGGTCACTATGTATTTTGGACAAGACAAATGTTTAATGAAATGCTTCCGATTTACACGTTGCTTACTTTTGCCTTTAAGTCTTCCAATTATTCTGATATCGTCTGATTCTATGAGATTTGGAAAGAGCTTAACAGTAGTCGGGCAAACTCGTCTTGGTGAGAGGGTTCATCGAGCTATTGTACTGGTCGGGCTGCCCTTGGCTTAGAGAAGGGGGTCCGACAACAGCGGTCAAATAAACGTTGTTATAGATGGCTATAAACAACATTCTCGAATGTATGTTGTAATAACTTACGTTCTTTTAACAACAGTTGACTAACGAACGTTGTAGAACGTGTGATTTGACAACGAGCAACTATGGTTGTTGTAATAACATAAAACAACGTTCGTATGCTCATTGTAATGGCTTTTTCAACAATGTTCCCATGGTGAAAGTTGTCATACACATTTTACATAAGTAATTTTACAATAGACATTTTGTGAACGTTGTTGTACGCCTTCTATTAGAACAGTCGTTGTTGTAAGCCTTCTACTAGAACGGTAGTTGTTGCATGTTGTGGAATTGACGTTGTTGTATCATCAATTTCTTGTAGAGCAAGGAAATTGTTCTTGGAAGAGAATGAGATTAAAATCTTTTAAATATATTTCCATTATGGATACCCAACTTAAGAGACTAGAGATCTCAAGAACTAGGTTCAAAAGGGACGATTAAATGATGAAATTTGGTGGAGAATCCAATCGATTCCTATCATGCCTCACCTACAAAATAGTAAGGTGAAATATTTGCTTTTAATGATTATTATACCATAGTTACTATATTGGATATCAATAGCAGAAATACTCTTAATAAGAAATTACCTATGTGAGTATGAACTGGATCAATTCTATGAGAATGTTAATCTCTAAAGCACTCATGAATTTGGGAGTTGTTCAAGCAATCACAAACACAAAGAAACTTACCGAAATTTTCAATTGAGTTGTGTGTCCCTTATAATCTTGCTTTGCACAAAATGTCAAACAACTCAAGACATTGTGTTTGCTAATTAGCCAACAAATCCAATGATGTTACACTATGAAAGGTTCAAACTGACATGTTACTTATTTTATGCAACTCTTTTTCACCAATACTCACTCAAGAGTCCATATTAAAATATATTTTTTTCAAAAATGAATGAAAAATCCTTTATGTGGGAGATGATAAATTCCAAAACGATCCATTTTCTATTCACATTGGAGATTGTTGAAATAATCACTTTTAAGATAAATTTTTGTTGTTTAAGACCAAGGTGATTCTTAATTTTTGACATATGGAGACTAAGATAGTAAAATTATTTTTTTAAAATCATGAGTATATTATTGAAAATTTGAATGCAAAAATGTTTACTTGGTAATATGAAAAGGTATATTTTATTTAAAATTTTGTTTAGTCTCATGTGAGAAATTAAAGAATTCAAAATGGGGTCTATAAGTGAAGGAAGAGCTAGAGTCTTGAGTTTTTAACACGCACACGTATTCAAGGAAGCCTAAAGGTTAATGCTTTCCATCACCTTGCACGTGCATGCGCAATACATGCACATTTGCAAGGGCGAAAGGGTGTTTGAACGTCTTATGACGCATTGGGCATACAGTAGGTTGATGCTTAGATTCGATGGATCGTGAGTCAATGCTCGCACTACAAGAAATTGAACCTACAACAATGTGCAATGTTCATTGTTATACTCATACGACAATGTTCATGGTGATGTTGTTGATCAGGGCATTATTAAACGACAACTATTTTTAACAACGGTCACGAGCCTGTTGTTGTAAAGCGTTGTGTATCGATCTAACAGTGAGGTTACAACAATGTTCGTCCGTTGTTAAATGATTCAATCTTTTAATACATATTCGACAATAATTACTATGCCTATTGTTGTAGATATATTATAACAACAAGTGCACGTTGTGGAAACCCCAACCTTTAACAACGGCCACGTGCCTGTTGTTGTAATGCGTTGTATATCATTCTAAAACTGAGGTTACAACAACATTCGAACGTTGTTAAATGCTTCGATCTTTTAACACATATTCGACAACGGTCATAATGTTTGTTGTTGTAGACGTGTTATAACAACGAGCGAATGTTGTGGATATCCTACCGTTTTAACCTTTCAACAACGGTCAGGTGGTTGTTGTATGTCCATTACTTAACAACATACATGTGCCCGTTGTGAAAGCTGCAATATTTCAACAACAATCGTATGCACGTTGTTATATTATGTATCTTACAACGAAAATTGAACGTTGTCATATGTGTCAATTTTTTTTAATCGTAAAAATATTTTACTACAATATATATTGCATATATTGACCTGTATCTGTAATTCATAATATAAAATAAACATTTGCGCTATCATTTCAAATGGCCCATTTAATATTACTTAAGAATAAAATATTTCATAATGCCAAACATTTATATAATCCATCACAAAATGTAATTATTATTTATACTACTTATCGTTATTAATCCTAATAAACAAAAAAAAAGTTCTAAAGCAAAAATTATTCTTGAAGGACCATCACGTCTCATCTTGACACACAATCCAAGCATATAAACTCAAGTTCTCCATTGTTCCAATCTTTATATATATATATACCTACATCAAAAAACAAATGAAGTTAATTAGATTAATTTTTTAAAAAAATAAGAATAAGAGCTAAAGATCAATTATAATAGTTAAAACAACTCAATATCTAACAAAGGCATATAAGACCAAAACTAAAAATGATACTATGCATAGTTTTACACGATCCATAAAACGCTTAGCCCCACTAGGGAATTGGACACCTAGACCTAGCTATATATTAATTTTTCTTAAAAAGCATATATACGTGAAAGAGATGAAATTTCACATTATTTATTAATCTTAAACCAAAAGTTATAATAGTAATCAATATTGTTTATTTTAAACTAAAAGCTATAATAGTAATCAACAAATATTATAAATCATGAACGTGAAAGAGATGAAAGTTGAAAATGTGAATGAAGAGAAGATATCTTATACTAAAAAAGAAGAATAGTAGCCGCAAGGAAAAGAATAGTAACTAAAAAGCGAATACTTACTTCACTAGCTTCTAAAGTCCTCTTTTTTGTCATAGTGGCTATAAAAGATATAATATGTCTGTTGATACAAAATAAAAAGGAATTAACTAATTACTTTAGATGCAATAAATAACTATTACAAAATTCAATCAAGAAAAAAATTCAATCAGTTATAATATAGAACTTAATGCTTACATTATTCACAAAATAGTGCCACTTAAGTCAATCCTAGCATAGTGTTCTATGTTTCCATCTCCAAATATTGACATGTTCATAGGCTCATGTGTCAAGTTTATACTTTCGTCATATGCTTGTAACTCATGAAACCTCTTGGATGAGCTCTCAAAACGACATACCTTGCCTGTGATGCAATAATAAATGGATCCTTATCAAATTGACATTGCCCCTCATGAATATTGACTAATGTAAAATTCTTCTTTTTAATACCATAGACAATGTTAGCCCAATCACATTTAATACCTTGCTTGTGATGCAATAATAAATGGATCCTTATCAAATTGTTTACCTTATCACGAATTCATCTATTAAATTCATCCATGTGTCTTTTATACAACAAATGTTCATTCCTTAATAAGCTTTTATCTGAATGTCGAAGTTCATTCAAGTGCATTCTAATAAACAATATAAAGTTAGCTCCAACTTGAATGAAGCACTAAGATATTCATAATTGATGATATAGATTATAAGAACAATATATTTACACTATGTAAGGTTGAACTTCTAAACTATTTAATAAAATATGACGGTGAGCAACATCCACGATATCAGACGAAAACACAACTTTCTTTTTCCTAAGAATTGGATAGCCCTCCAATTCTATTTCATTTTCTTCATCTTCATTGTGTGTCGATCGAATCCCCACCTCACGTGTTTTCTCAATATATTTGCTACAAAATATGGTACACTCATTGGCAAGATATCGTTCAGCTATACAACCCTCTGGTCGTGCACGATTCTTAACATAGCTCTTTAGCACTTTCATGAATCTAAAACACCACAAATATTACTACATTCAATTGTTTGGTGGGCAATGGACTAAGATACATATATAATAAAGTAGCTAAACACATTAAATTGATATATATTCTACCTCTCAAATGGATACATCCACCGATATTAGACTGGTCCACCCAAACAAGCTTCTCGTCCCAAGTGAATTGTTAAGTGAACCATAATATCAAAAAAAAAGATGGAGGAAAGAACCTTTCAAAAATACACAAAGTTTGGGCTATTGAATCATCCAAGTCCAATAATAAATTTCGATCAACGATCCTATCACAAAGTACATTAAAAAATTTACAAAGTCGTAAAATTGCATATCTTGGACCATTTGGTAGAACTCCTCTCAAAGCAACAGGCAACATTTGTTGCATTAATAAATGAAAACCATGTGACTTCAAGCCAAGTATCTTACATTCTTTAATTGACACACAATTTCTAATGTTAGACCTATAACCATCAATTAACTTCAAATTTGCTAATCTTCTACAAAAAATTTGTTTCTCTTCTTTTGAAAGAGTGTGCATTGTAGTAGGTAAATCTAATCGATCTCCTCGCTTCTCAACATGTAACTCAATTCTAATATTCATGCATTCCAAATCTCTATAAGCATTGAGTGCATCTTTTGATTTGTCTTTCACATCCAGAAGTGTGTGAATAATACTATCGCATATATTCTTTTCAATGTGCATTACATCCAGATTATGGCGTAAAAGCAAGCTCTACATAAATTTGACTTAATTACTTCATATGTTATGAAATAGAATAAATCCATATTATGTTTCACAAAACAATTGAACTTAAAGTACAATGACACAAATTTGTAAGCATACATTCCAATATGGCAATTCAAAAAAAATTGACTTCTTCTTCCATGTTTGTTCCTCCTCTTTTGTCTTTCTCTTCCTTTTTTTACTCTTCCCCTAGTCATTTACAATATTTTCTAGCTCTGCATGAATTACTTCACTTGTAAACCACTTTAGTTTTTCTCGTAGCTCTTGTTTACCATGATACCAAGCTCCTTTTTTTCGATATAGATGGCCATGAACTAAAAATCTTCTATGACCCATATATGAGAATTTTCGACTATGACGTAACCATTCAAAGCAAACATCCAAGCGACAAATAGAACATGCAAATCTTCCTTTTGTTGACCACCCAGACATATTTGCATAAGCAGAAAAATCATTTATCGTCCACATTAAGATTGTTCTTAAGTTTAATTTTGATTTTGTCAACATTAAATTATCCTTCAACATGCACAACCATGGAGGCAACTTTTATGTAACTAATATTACTGGCTAGCAATTGTACCTCAAACTAAGGTCTTGAAAAAGATTAAAACCATCCGTAGTCAAACCAAATCTAATATTTCTAGAATCTAATGCAAAAGATCCATCATTGTCATTTATAGTTTCCTATGCAGGTGAATCAACCGGATACCTCATTTTTCCATTTGTACTTTTGTTATTTTGATATCATGTCAATTGTTCAGCTATTTCAACCACTCCATACATTCTTCGAGGTCTTGAAATTATTGAAAAATAACGCAACACTTTCTTAGAGACTTTTGTCTTTTTTTGAGTGTGCTTAGATTTCCATCTAGACGAACCACATTTGGGGCATAAATCTGCATCATGTAGCTCATTTCTAAATAAACAACAATCATTAAAACAAGCATGTATCGTCTCATACCCAGGATCAAATGCTTTTAGAAGTCTTTTTGTTGCATATAAAGAACTAGGAAGAGTATGATCAGATGAAAGCAAATCACCAACAATCTTAAGCAATTCATTAAACCCAGTGTCTGATAAACCATATGAAGCTTTTAACTTGAATAAAACTATTGTTGCTGAAATTTTAGTATGTTCCAAGCAACCAGGATATAAAGGTGTATCTGCCTCTTCAACTAAATGTGTGGGTCTCCCTCTTCAATTTTATATTTATTCTGTCTATCATGATCTTTTTTGAATATATGCATGGTCCTTGTACATTTTCTATGTATCATTCATGGGTATATCTTCAGAGACAGAACCACATGGTTCAAGCCTTTCTCCATGAAAAAACCAATTAATATATGTAGGATCCATACCTTTTATGACTAAATGCTCATATACTAAATCATAATAGTGTCCATCCAAGTTCTTGCATTTTGTACAAGGACACGATATTATGTCTATGTTTGCTAAACTTGCACGCGCAAAATTGATAAAATTTCAAGCACCATGTCTATACTCTTGAGACAACCTAAAAAAATGAAAATTACTTAAATTTCGAATAATGCAAGCAAGCAATAAATAATGTTATCCAATTTTAGATGTGAGAGTTAACCTTGAAATATGGACCTATTTTTTATCCATGTGTAGCTAAATATACCAATTCCTAAATAGAAGAACAAAAATAAGTCAATGGCAAAAATGAATAAGTCAGCCTTAACAGAAGTTAATAGCAAAAATGAATAATAATAACAGAAGAACAACAACAATTATCTAACCCAGAAGCAGAGATTTCGTACCCAGCACAAGCAGAGATTCCGTTCCCAAATGCCCAAAGAAGAACAACAATAGTTACAAGTAGATGATTGTGTTGATTCTACAACTATTCTATAGCAATTCTGTAAACAACGAATAAAGATTAACAGAAGAAAGACAAACAAAGAAGATCGATAAACTGAAATGCACAAAGAAGAAGACCAACTATTACAAGTAGAGATTTTGTTCCCAAATGCAGAAGCAAATATTTCGTTCCAAAATACCCAAAGAACAACAACAACAACAAATGAATATTAATAGAAGAAAGATGAGCAGTGAAAATCAAAGAACTTAAACGCACAAAGAAGATGATCGAACAATAGTGACTCTAAAGAAGATGAGTATTCCCACGTCAACTTTTTTTTTAGGGCGGGAACTATTTTTTTTTCTTTTTATATTTTTTTGTAGTATAATGTAAGAATAATATATGAATGATACGAGTGTAACAATTGTTTTGTTGTTAATACAAAAATGTGGGCTTAACATATGAATAATGCAGGGATAACATGTGAATTAAATGTGGTATAACATATGAATAACATATGTATAATTATGGAATAATGTCAGTAATGGCAGAGATATTATACATACAATTGGATAATGCGTCTATAATGGTATAATGCAAGAATAATAACTGAATAATACGAGTATAAAATTGTTCGGTTACTTTAGTAAAAAATGTGAGGATAACATGTGAATAATGCTGGGATAACATGTGAATAAAATTCGGTATAACGTATGTATAACGTATAAATGATCATGAAATAATGTGAGTAATAGTATTGTCGGACCCCCTACTCTAAGTCAAGGGCGGCCCGACCGGCACAGTGGCCCGACGAATCCTCTAGCAAGTCGAGTTCGCCCGACCATTGTTAAGTCCTTTCCAAAACTCATACCACAGATGATATCAGAATAACTGGGATACTTAAGAGCAAAAGTAAGCAATACACGAAGCAGAAGCATCTCATTACATATTATTCTTGTCCAAAATACATACATGACCACTTATACACAAACCAGGAGTGACCAACCTCTAAACCAAAAAATCGAAAGAAAGGGATTAGGAATCGTCAGGGGATCAGGCGATCACCACGCCTTTCCCTTTATCTGCCACCGAAGAACCTGAAATAGTGATAGAGTAGTGAGCCCAAAAACCATGTGGATCAGTGAGTAGAAAGATTAGCATGTCATCCATAATTACTATTCCAAAACAATGCCTGTATGCATGAGCAGTAAAGATGGTATGACATCCAAAAGCATGGTATAGTATGAAAACAGTTATAAATAGTGCAACAGTTTCATAAAGCATCTCAAATCCATGATAGGTAAAAACGTATCTAGGCTAAGTTAGTTCAACAAACCCAACCTATGGTTATCGCTCGAGCGGGTAGTAAGTCAGGCGTATTGGCTACTTGAGCGGGTCGTAAGCTAGGCGTGCTTCTTGGACACCCTAACCCCGCGCTCGGTCCTCAAGTGTCGTCACTCCAGTGGGTCAAAAGCTAGGTACGTTAACTATACGCCCTAACCCCGCATTCGGACCTCGAGTCAAATCTCATCATGTACCCTGACCCCGCGCTCGAACCTCGAACTCTTGGTCTCACTACCGTGTACATCTAAGTATCTCAAAACCAATCAGATATATTTAAATCTTGTGAAACCATTGAAACCATGACATATCATACAATTTTTATGCAACGGATAGAAATCATAGAAGACACCTGAGTCAAACTACTCATCTTGGGTCCTGCGCATCGATGCCCCATCGACAACCGGCCCAGTCCTACTGTACTCTCTCGAATATGTATCAATCAAACTCAAATCTCAGTTCTATTCGTACAGTGGCCCAATATCTAATCTCACCGTCCCAACTCAGCTTTGATCGACCCAAGTCGTTTCAGTCAATCGGTCAAACCTAGTCAATTATGGTCAACTCTAGTCAATGCGGTCATCCTAGTCATCTTAGGTCAATCCGTGCCCAAATTGGGTCAACACAGGCCATTCAAGTCAATATTGGGTCAAAAAGGGTCAAAATTAGTTCAAAATCTCAAACCCCAACACTTAGTCAAATTTGGGTTCTTTGTTCTCTTATACAACAAGCTTGCCGATATTTCTGCGGGCAATCCGTACGCCGGATTTACACCAAATTTTTCAGATTTGTTCTATACTCCTTAAACCTCTTCCAGACTTTTAAATCATGATTTTAGGACTTCATTTGATAGTGTTTTCAGCTAAGATTTCAGGGACTATGTGTTCTCAGATTCTGTACGACAGGCAGTGACTGTTTGCCTAATTTGACCCACTTATCCATATCAAATTGCTCTAAAATTTGGTAGGCATAAACAAGACATAATTAGAAATCTCTCCAACAAATTTCAGCTCAATTCACAGAGGTTTGGCCATTTAATTTAATTTCATAATTTTCAGTTAAGTCACAGGAACTTTTGGGTTCACACTTCCTGGCAGTATATTTTCCAAATTTCCTGTGATCAATCTAACCGTTGGATTCATGTAAAAATTTTTAGATTTGATCTATTCTGTCTAAGATTTCACTAGAATTTTATTTCGTGATTTTTTAACATCATTTACGAGGGTTTCTAGGTGTAAGAACAGAGACTATAAGAATCTCGTATATCCTGTGACAAGCAGTCACTTAGTGAATTAACTAACCTATTTCCCAATTTCAGAATGCCCTGAAATTTGGTACACATAATATTGACATACCCAGGGACTTCTCCACCAAATTTCAGCTCAAATTGTCTTCATTTGTTCAGTCAACTAATCCCCCACTTTTCTATTCATGTAATAGATTATTCCATGATCAAGTTCCCTATGGTTTTTGAGGGCCTATCAACTCTAGTTTCCAACACTAATCTGAGGCCATTCCTTGCTATTTTTGCAAGAGTTTAGACCCTGGAATCCTAATTAATTAAGTCTCACTCAAAAAAGTAAGCAACCCTATTCATATTTGCTTTAAAACATTGCTCCAAAACATGGTTTGTATAAGAATGTTTCTGGAAATTTTCTAAGTCCATAACACTTAGCTAACAAGGCATGTTGGCAAGCATGGTAAAACGTATTCACAAAGGGTTATGGTTCAAAAATTATACCTTTTGTAGCCCTCAAAGTGAGCTTTAATCACTCCAAAATTCAGCTTGATCTGATGCCCTTATCCACTTCAACTGATGGTCCAAAGTTGCCTCCTACACCACTTTTCTGAAAAACTGCTGTCACGGTTGGTGAGCAGCCACTTTGGCCCTATTTTTGACACATTTCTACATTTTATTCACTATTTTATACAAAGGAAAAGTTAAAGTAGATGTTTCAACCTTTTCAACAAGCCATCACACGTCCAGAACGGACCTCGGATGGATGGTGAACTGTCTCCACGAAGTTTAGACCAACATGTAGCTTTAGTTTTCTAGGTTTGAAGCTTGTCAACAGCGTGTTTTCCCGGCCAATTTTCGTCTCTACCAGTCGTGCAATGGTGACTGAGTCTCGTAGGAGAACGGAGCTTGTGAAGTCTGGTTGTTCAAACATGAAAATCCAACAAGAAAAAATAGTTTTGTTGCATGATTTGGAGGGTCTTTTTGCATGGCAATAGTCCGCCACATGGCCATCCACGTGGTTCATTGGGTTGCCTACATGGTGCCCATTTGTCCACCACAGAAATTCTGCCCGGCAGAGCTACCGAAGTTTGAATTTCTAAGGGCTAAAAACAACTGCGACCAGCTATTTTTCCATCAAGAGAGGGGAAAAAAACTAGGGGAGGGAAGAAGACCAGGGCACTGGGTCGACTGGCGTGCGGGCCAGCCCAGCACCAACCCGCCCACACGAGCCAAGTGGCCCGTGCGCGCGGCCTGGCCCACACGGGCTTGGCTCACACGGGCCGAATGGCCCGTGCGTCTGTGGCCCGCCCAACTGACGGGCCTAGCAGTCCAGGCCCATCGTCTAGGCTGCCAGGTCCGTTTCCTTTTTTTATTTTATTTATTTATTTTTTTCTTTATAAGCACATATATATGTTTATATTTATCCGAAAATTGCATTTTTTTTCTAAAATCATTAAAATTTATCATTTCACCATTTCTTATCAAAATTTCTAATCATACATCATTTTCTCATTTATTTCGTTATTTTCTCCTAAAATTGAATAATTCGCCAAAAATTATATTTTCTTCCCAAAATTTCCATTAATTGCACAAAAAACTTCATAATTATTCTAAAAATTCTATAATTAATCCCAAAAATTATTTCTCTCAAAAAATTACATTTTTCTTATAATTCCACACATTTTCTCCTCAAATTCACATTTTTTCCCATTATTTCAATTTTTTTAATAAAAAAATTCAAAATTGAGAAAAATTGAGAATAATTCATGTATTTCATTTAAAATTTTCAAAAATACTTATGCCGAACCCAAAAATTTTGCACATCAAAGTATGGGTCGTCACAGGTATAATGCAAGAATAATATCTGAATAATGCGAATATAAAAATTATTCAATTGTTGATATAAAAATGCGGTATAACGTATGCATAACATATGAATAATTATAGAATAATGCTAGTAACATGGTAGAAGTATAACATACCAACCTATGATTAATGAGTCAATAATGGTATAATGCAAGAATAATAACTGAATAATGCGGGTATAAAATTGTTCAGTTGCTTTGGTAAAAAAATGTGGGGATAACATGTGAATAATGCAAGGATAACATGTGAATAAAATTAGGTATAACGTATGTATAATGCATGAATAATCATAAAATAATACGAGTAATGGTATAATGCAAGAATAATATCTGAATAATGCGAGTATAAAAATTGTTCGATTATTAATATAAAAATGTGGTATAACGTATGCATAACATATGAATAATTATGTAAGAATTTCACATTTTATTATTTTTTTATAATGGTGTAATAATGCCAGTATAAAAATTATTATTATTATTTATTTTATTTTAATTTTTTGCATAGTTAATGAAAGTATGTAAGAATTTCACATTATAAACATATTCTATCATATTTTATTAAAATAAATACAAAGATTCATTTTTCTGTAATAATACCAAATGATCTTGTTTATTATGTTGTGTCCTTAAATCATCATCTTTGAATCTTTTATGACGAGATAATATTTCTCACAAATGTTTTGTTAAACTTTCTAAAATAATTTAATAATATATAAATTAAGAGAATCTAATTTAATGTTTTTATGTAATAAAGTAAACAATTCAAAATAAGTAAAATAATATAAAAACATTCTTTCAATACATTTAATATATTTATATATGCTATATATAATATAAACTTTTTATTTTAAGAAAATTTAGACTTAAATTTGATTATTTTTTTAGAAATAGTCCATTTATTTATTAAAAAAATTAGCTTTATCATTAAAAATTAATAATTTAGTGCTTTTATCAATTTAGTGGTAACAATTATTTATGCATGATATTCAAATAACATGTTATATATATA